>APFE031045503.1:6581-22351 GCA_000404065.3 Pinus taeda
TTGAACATGAAAAAAAATTAAAGTTCCAAAAACCATGTTCTAAAAAAAATATGTGTATTCTGCATCACCACTTTTGAAAATCGGGTCATTTTTTTGCTATCTCTACGAAACGGGTAACAGTATCAGTTCCCGTTTCAAAGTTTACATTGTTTCCTCTGTGTTGCGCTACTTTCCTTGTGTGTAGCACCTTTTTGCAGCTGATCTTGGATGCCTTCCCATGTGCCAAATTTACTTCACATGAGTTTTTTGGAAAGGTCTATCTGTCTACTTTCTAGAACAAGTGGAATTTCTGAATTTGGTGTCCATTTTCCCCTCCAAAAGTGAGTTCTCCCAACACTGGTTCATGTGTGGCCAAAAAGGGGCAGAAAGGGCATTTTTGATGTGTTTTTGACCCTTTTGGAAGCTCAAAACTTGACAAAACTTTCTAGCCATTTCTGGGCATTCATAATTTTGCATGAGGAATCCAAAAATGTAGAGTTTTCCTCCAGAGGAGGTCCCTAGCAAAACTGGGCGCTGGGTGACGCTATGCACAAGGTAGAAAAATCCGTGTTTTGCTACAAAAATTCAAAATTGACAAAAATTGTGCCAAATCTCTTGAAATTTGGGCTGAGTGACCTGCATCAAGTACTATGTTGGGCTAAGGAAGCCTCAACCAAGATTTTGAGTCTATCTTGGTCTTTCTTCCTCCTCAAAGTTTTCCTCAACTTGGCCTTTAAGGTCCTTATCCTCGCTTTGCAAATATTGTTTCTTGCCAAATAGTGATAGGCCATGTGCCTCAACATATTTTTCTCTTTGGTGGCCTTCTCCGGTAGCTTCTCCAAGTGCATATTTTTCCTCTCTAGCCGAGATTCACGATCAGCTTCAATCTCTTGCTCTAGTGGTGTCAATTTGATTTTCCTCCTCTTGGCTGCTTGTCGGTTTTCTCTTATAGTTTGCAGTTATATGATCGTCTGCTGATCCTCCAGCTGTTTATTACTTTGCTCAAGGTAATTGATGATCCACTTAGCCCTTTCAAGGTTAAGAGCTAAGGTATGAATGTCAGATTCTTGCTCTTTGATGATCTCTTTTAGTCTTGAGCTTTGGGGGCCCAAATCCACATCATCATCCTGAATCAAAATGAATTCTCTCTCCTGATCTTCAGAAGGCCCTTCCTCATGCACTGGTTGTTTACCTTTGTCCTATACCTACTTTTCTATTGAGGGAAATGAGACCCCTTCCACCTTGGGTGGAGATAGTACTCGTTTTGCAGCTTCAAATAACCTCCTTGTCCACTTTTGGTAAGTAATGAATACTGGTACACTGGTGGTTTGAGTCTCATGCACTTCTTGCTGATGTGAAGGCTCTCCTGCCTCATGAAAAGTTGATGGGGTCACTTGAGGACTTGCGAAAACCTTATGTGAAATGAAGTCATCCCATGAAACATTCAACAAACTCAGCTGATGCAAAACCACAGTCTTGATCAATGCAAAGTGATAAATGATGTTGTATTGTTGATGAGGAGGCTTTCTTTTCACAAATGTGGTCATTTTCTCAATATTCCAGCACATGAAATAGGGGAGGTTCATTATCCTCGCCCTAGTGAAATGCATGAATAATCTAATATGGAAGGCGTAAAAGCGAGAAAATCTACCTTCACAGCTGAAATATTTGATTATGAGTTCATCAATGGAGCATATGTGTCCTATAGGTATCTAAAAGGGAACACTCTACTGATCTGCTTCTAATAGCGAGCCTTGATATAAGGCTCATAATTCTCTTTGTTAACTAGTTGTACCTTGTTCCATTGTTCTCCCACATTCAGAATACCTGTTGCTTCAGCTATAGTTTCAGGTGTCAAAGTGAATGTAACACCTGCCAAATTGACTTGGCCATTGTGAAGATGGAGGATAAACAATCTAGCAAGCTCATGATGGTATTTGACTCTTTCCACCATCTTGCAAAATTGGTAGCAATATTGATGTTTGAAACATTATACAGCAAGAGGAAAAGCCAACAACTTTGTAAGTGTAGTGGGCTCCTCCCGGATTTTTTTGCCTCCCTTGTGAGGTTTTCTGGGTGTATGAAGTTCTTGAGAGGAATCACTCACTGTTTCCTCATCTCTGTCATAAGGTGAATATGTCTCCATATTTGCCACCGTTTGATGTTCTATGATGAGTATGAAGAGATTTTATATCAACAATAGGTGTTTGTTCTTCAATGAAAGGGATTGATGATGGGAGACAGTGAATGAGGTATTTTGTGATACTGATTGTAGGTTTCTTGGGAGGTGATAGGGTTTAGAGATACTAATTAGGGTTTTGGAGTAGTGGGATTAGGTATTAGGGTTTTTAGTTTTGGGGATAAGGGAATGAATGAGTGTGAATGAGAAAGGGGAGGGAAAATGAAATGAGGGAAGTGTAGTGAAGAGGAAAATGAAAATGGTGGAGGGGACAACAACAAAAATTATAATTTTGCAAACCCTAGGCATATTTTTAATATGACTGTGCAACAAATTAGGTTTTTACTTTTCACCTATTAAAATACTATGAAAGCTAACTAAAATCCTTGAAATGGCACTTAGGAATGTTAAAATCACTTGTGAAATGAGGTTTTCACGATTTGGAGCCTGGAGGAGGTGATTTTAGTGAATTTCAAGCTTGAAAGACAAGTGCGCCATGCCAAGGAACAGGTGCATAGCTCCTTTTTGCAGACTAGTTTTGGAGGCCTTCCCGGTGTCCAAATTGGGTGTATGATAGCTCGTTGGAAATATTATCGAGTATAATTTCCAACAAAACTTGAATTTTGCAATTTGGAGTTCAGTTGCTCTATCAAAAGTCAAATATCCCAAGACTGGTCAAAATGTGCAAAATGAGGATGCCTAAAGGCAGAGTGCTGTTGCACTCAACTTTTGAAGGTCTTCCTCAACTCTAAATTATGATAGCTCATTGGAAATACCTTTGTGTCTAGTTGTTATTTGACTCATCAAGCAAGTCATTTGGCCAACCAAGCTAGTAGAAATCTTGATTTTCCCAAGGCGACTCTAGAGGTGCAACAACTCTCTTGAGGCAACTTTATTTTTGACATTTCTCTAAAACCATGACACCTGTGTAAAATTTGAAGGATGGTTTTCTTCCTTGGCCTATTTTGGACAAAACCCTCTCTCACTTTATCCAAATTAATCTTCTATTTCTTAGAAACATCATTTGAGTAAAACCTACCTCGATGTGTGGAACAGGGGATTTGTCGAAATGAAAGGAAATGGAGGGGAAAAGGGGCTTCGAAATTCTTGAGAAAATTTTTGGAAGTAGGGAGGGATGTTAAGAAATAGGGGAAAGTGGAATTTCAAAGATTTAGTGAGGGGAAGGGGTCCAAAAGGGCAAAATACAGGCCTAGCCTAGAAAATTGCCAAATTGTAGCAAGAAACTAGGGTTGGTGGGAAAATAAGGAATTTAAGGGATATCAGTGATGGGAAGTGTTTAATAAGGTACATTAAGGATAGGGGAAGGTGTATGAACATCAGGACACAAGTTTTTTTGATGATTTTACCATCCAAGAGAAATTACCTTGAAAACCCTAAGAGAGGGAAATGAACCTTACCTAGGCACAACTGAAGCATGAACAAGGTGTAAAATGACCCATTGGAACCTGACATGATGATGAAAACCCTCCAAATTATGGTACACTTAGCTGAATGGTGACATGGACCGACATTTGGAAAACTTTTAAAGGAGTGAAAACAAACCCTAGACCTAATACCTAGTGACCAAAATTTACTTGAAGATTCTCTGAAATGAGAAAATTTGACTGTAACATCCTAAAACCACTTTGTAAGAGCATATTTGATCACTGGTGGAAGGCTTCAAAGACCAACACTAACACAGTGTATGGTAAGTAACTGAGAAAACAGTTGAAGATGCGAACCAGGCAGCGACTTAGTGCACGACCGAAGTTGCGGTCATCAGGGTCAAGCTGGATGGGCTTCACACAAAGATCTTTGTGCCTACAGAGTGACTCGAGGGTGATTCGCAATGTATGTGTTGGGGGCCTGTTGGGAGTGGGATCCCCAAGGGCAGTTTTGGGGCTAAAAGCCCATGTTAAGTCAATTTTTGTAATATTATTGTAAAGACTTTGCATTTTTTGGCTGCGGAGCATGAAGGTGTTATGTGTCATAAAGTGTAGTCCGCCCTTAGTTTTGTAAAGTAAAGTTGGATGTAAGAGATCTATGCATGGTTCGCGGACCATGGGATTGTATAAAAAGAACTAAGCTCTAAGTAGTTTAAAAAGAAGTGGAACATGGAATAACGTCATAGCTTTGAGACAAGAAGTCTAAGTCTCAGGTTGTAGTGTAGATAGAAGCTCTCCAACTGAGTGCGCAGAAGCCTAGGGTAGAAGTTTGCAGCTGAGTGTGCGGACACCTGCAGCTGTGTGCATAGGGTGGATAGAGTCTTTAAACATTTGGGAGATATTAATAAAAGGAGTTATTTTGCAATTTCTGTGTCTTTTTTCTAGTGATGGGTTTGAATATATTATGTATGAATTTCCCTTATTATGCTTATATGACGCATGAATGAATGCAATTACATTGAATAATTAAACACAATTATGAATATCTAATTACGTGGTGGTAACTTTAAGTATTTTGCAAGATAAGAAAATCACTTAGGGTAATTGAGGAATCTACACGACACGCTACCATAATAGCGTGAAAGTACCTGAGCCACAGGTTAGGGCTGCGCGAAGGTCAATCGTATACTTTCGCAAAGGTATTGAAATCCGGAATAAACGGTTTGTCTTACAAGCCCTAGAGTGAGATCACCTGCGCGAAGGTAGTGATAGAAGAAATCAAATGACATCACAACCATCTTAGGGTGTGGAAACTTGGCTCTAGCATCCCCCCATATTGCTTCGGGTGAGACTTCGGTCTGCACTCTATTGGCTGATGTTGAAAGGGTCAGTAATGTAGGGATTTGTTTGGCTAATTAACATTACACCTGGGTCAAGCCCCCTCAAGCCAACACCTACAAAGAAGAAACTCAGTCTCATCATGGTGACAAGTCTTTCACCATTTAATTTTTATGAGTTTGACAGAAGATTAACTCAATGCCTTTTTCATATTTAGAGAGTTTGAATAAGAGACAAAAAATAAAACTCCATCAGGTCCCTTTTCGTAATTTGTCTCTTGAACCGGAAAGGTAGAAATCAATATTCGAGAGAACCTCTTCACCATGTCGACCAAGGTGTTCCTTTTTCATAAAAAGTCAATCCCAGCCTGAAAAGGGGGTAAAATATACTAAGATGACGCAAATTCATTTAATTTAATAAGTTTGAAAAGACAAGTACTTGGCTATCTTTTCATCTTTCAAGAGTCAGAAAAGAGCTTAAAGGTGACTCTGAGGGGGTTCCTTTTTCATTTATTTTTAACAAGTCCGAAAAAGAGATAAAACAAAACTTGTTGAATTGGTAAAGAATGATCACTATTACCACCAAAGGATCTTCTAACTGCATAAAGTTAACCACACATAACCGATATTGAGAAAAATAATAAAATATTGGTAAAAATGTATTTGAAAAGTTATAAATAGAAAAAAAGTAAAAACATTTTACCATTTCACTTTGGGTAATTTTGAGAGTGAATTTTACCCCATTTTCTCTGATTCTTCAGGAAGGCAGTGTCACAGATTTGGGACACCATTTCATGAACCATTAGTTGCAGGTAAGAACTCTTCCCTCTCCCTTGTTTTCCATACCATTTTTTATGCCATTTCATAGAAGTTTTGACTGTTTAAGAGGAGGTTTTTCTTTTTTATTATCGGGGGCGATCAACATGAGTTTGATCATCGGATTCACGCTAATCACCCCATAGCCCAAAACACAATCGTGTTTCCAGTGTGAAAAAAATTTGAATAGTTGCGCTGGGTGTAGAGCAAAAAATAAAACGAGAAATACCCTATCTTAATCGATTTTTTCAAAAATTTAATCCATTGAAAGACTTCTAAATATTATTTATGGATTATTTGTAGGGATTTCAAAAAATATGGTCTTTGAATGGAAAGAGAGAGGCCACAAGGTGGAATACCACCAAGCTTCTCAAATCACAACATGCATTAATGCTTTGAGGGACTGTGTGTATTGCTTAAGCTCTTTCAGACCCCGCGCCTCAGAGCTCAAAATGAGTTGCTAGAGTATCTCATAGGATTATGGGATGTCGGTCATGAGATCTTCATTATTGGATCAAGAACTTGAAATAGAGGTATCTAATATCTATCTCATTACTGGACTGTCCAACAGAGGAGAGAGGATCCAACTCTCCGGAGCTTGTACTGGAGGAGAAAGCACTAGCACACTGATTAGAAGGAATTTCCCAGATGCAGAAACAATCATGAGTGGAAAGGTTGAGATAAAAACCATCAATAACCTACCCTTGAGGAATATTCTACATACCATGGCCCGTGTAGCTGGGTCTCAAGCATTGCACGAGGCAACGAAATCTGAGTTCCAATATGTGATGGACTGTCTCACTCCAACTGTATTTGATTGGTGCGAAGGATTGTTGGTTAACATGAAAATACAGTTGACCAAGTGCAAAACAGGTCATTTGAAGTAGTTTAGATATGGATTGATCTTAGTCACATTCTTCTTGGAGTGTGTGCCTCTATTTTTTTACCAATGGATAGAGGTGGACGATCCAACACTAAGAGATTCGATGTTACTCAGATGGGGTGAGATGGTGCCTCGAGCTGGAAGAGGTCAACGAATGAATTTCCCTCCAATGTTCTTTGTTTGGTTATGCCAATAGCTGATCATGGTAGATGACTATGGCTATGTGGGCATAGACTTCAGAGGAGACCCAGATCTTCCTCTACCACCTGGGGCTGGATGGACCGATGCAGGTAAAAACTTGTTTTTTTAGAAATTTCAAGTTTTATAATTTTTTTGAAGTGTATTTGAGAGTTTACTTATGATAATTTTCCAGATGTGGGACCAAAAATACATCGTATAATGTCTCTGGTAGCTCAGCGAGAAAATAGAGAAAGAAGCTCTGTATGAGAAAGGAGCAGATCTGCTAGTAGAGATGGAGCAAAACCTGGAAGCCCTTACTCGAGGTATTCCAAAATTTTCTACTATAGATGATGTGTCACTGCGGTACCAGAGGCAGACAGTGGGAGTATCTGCAAGACTTTGTTGATTGTTAGGCTGAGTGATTAGAGTTTTCTCATGCTATCATGAGCATCGTGTGGGTGGATAGCCTATTCCTAGCCGTATTGTCTGCATTGTTTTTGGCTTTTATTGAGATTTTGACATAACAAACTTTAACAGACTATATATATATATATATATATATATATATATATATATATAGATAGACACACACACACACACACACACACACACATGCTTCTATTGTTTACTTATGTGTTCATATATCATGATTATGTGTTTGGTTTTTTACAAGTGATGCAAATGTCTATCTAAAACATAATTTACCAATGCATCTGTTACTCTATTCAAATTTAGAGGAATGTGTTGATATGTAATTTAATCAAATTTTCTTTCCAGTAATTGAACACAAATAAATGCACAAAATTGTGGATTTCTTACTGAATAGTGACCATTTAATTGTAGCACAACGAGTTGTGAATATAAATTAACAACCAAATTTATGATTTTGAGAGAAACTACTTCTGATAATAGTTCGATAACTGCACTGTACTTGGCAATATTATTAGTTGTTCATCCTAGGCAAATACCTTGTAAATTGATCAACTCACCATTAGGGGAAAAGAGTCCCCAAGCTACGAAAGATCATTTTCATGTGTTACGACAAGCACCATCGTCAAAAACAACATAATGATTTGATGAAATCTACGAATTGAGTGGAACACAAGGTAAGCAGGGGAAACATGTTTTCAAATCAAACAATCACACCAAAAAATCAAAATGCACGCTAGTGAATTCACACACTAATGTACATAATTATTGACATGGAAAATATGTAAAAAATGTTCAGATGGAGGCCATTTGTAGACTCGGGTAATCAATCAACAGAGAATAAAATCGAATTTTCACTGTTTTCATGACGTGTAAGCATCGACTCGACCAAATATTGGAATAACACACATAGATGACCATGCCCCCATGGCCCCCGGGCAAGTGAAGGTTATGAGTCATAGGATGAATAAACCATCGCGATAATGGGTGAATGGTAAATATTCGATGAGGATATGTCATGAAAGAAGGCAAGATAATCTTGAGCTTATGGCAAGGAAAAGATGCCTCTAGTTGAAATACTTTGACAATTTCAGGTTGGACATAAATGTCAATGGGCAAGGTAGCAACGATATTCCCCATGTTTCCTGCAGATTAAACTTCATGCACCAAAATGGGTGTTTGAAGTGGATGCATTGGGTTATGAGAAACAAAAGTCTCAAGACATGAATAAATCTCACTAAGACTTGGAAGAAACGAGGAATGATGATGAGGATCATTCTAGGGAGTTTCGTTAAGAGACATGACCTCAAAAAAACTCATGTTGGTGGGAATTATCTAGTTCAAGGGATCCAGAAAATCTTAAGAATCAAGCCAAGGAGATTGTGAATACGCATCTAGATGCGTACTAAGAGTAGTATGACTTTCAGAAGTAGACACTGAAGCCAAAATAACTTCTTGATAAGCTTGTTCTAAAGGACTTAGTGGCATAGCATCACCAAAAGAATCAACTTGATGCGGAGTAGGGATGATCAATGGATCACATGAGGTTGAGATCATGTTAACCGAGGCGACATGTAGAGGTGGGAGAGAAAAATTTCCCATTAAAGCAGAATCTTTGAAAAGACCTGTCCCAACACTCTCATAGGGAATATCAGCATTTCCCACATATGGGACATTTCCATTTGAATAACTAGAAGAGAAAAAGGCCAATTGATCGATGGTGATGATTTTTCCTTCATGAGGAAAACATATTACATGGAACAAAGAGGAAACCACACAAAACATGCCATGAGTCCACCTTCGTCCAAGTAGAAGGTTGTAATTTAGTTTTGCATCTACGACTTCTACTTCTAATTCGACAATTTTCTCTTCCAAGGTGATGGGAAAACTTGTGAGAATATGATAAGGACGAGATCCTATGCTATCAAAGGCTTTCCAACATGAAACAAACATGATGCATGTGGAAGCACCCTCATAAATTATAGTTACATGAATCGTCTTCCCTTTAATAATAACTTGAATCAAAAACTCAATTTGATGGGGAAGATGAGGAACAAGATTTTCTAGGTCAAAAGTGATCAAATTCGAATCTATAGGGTCAATCCCTCGCATAAAAGACAATATTTATTTCTACTACATTGAACAATTTTGGAGAACTTCCAAGGTAAACATCTCCGAAGGTCCTTGATCTAAGTCTTCAATAATATTGTAATGCTAGGCATCTCGTGCATTCAGATTATAAGATGATTTCGGAATAACACCTATGGGAGGTGGCCGAATAATGGAGTCATTACTAGGTTTCTCAATGCGAAGAGGACCAGAACTGGGTGGAGTAGAAGTAGAAGGTGTTGCTGTACCTCTAAGATAGTAGTAGGTTAGGCTACCAATGAAAGAGCATCTAAAATAATTGTTTTGGGGTTTTTGGTTTTAGTTTTGGAAGACCAATGAATGAAGATAGATGTAGAATTGAAGTAATTACTCCTTTGGATTATATTAATACTTTAGCAAAGGGCTATTATAAAGCATTACACAGTGATATAGATAAAAAATAGTGGTGAGTAGAAGACAGAAAAAAAAAAAAAAATATGATTATTACAGTTTCCAGACTGTAAAACAAAACAATCATAAGTTGGAAACCCTTCTAAACTGCATTCCAAAGGTTCAAGGTAGTATACTTAAGCTTACACAATACACTGATGATTTATTGATTAGAGGGGATTAGCTACACCGACAGTTGCATTAATCCATTCTCTTAATAGATGATCACTTTAGGAGCTTATAGGAATCAATTGAAACACAAATTGTTCCTACTTTGATATCTTTGTAATTCATAAGCATATAAAGAAATAACATAATGATTGAAAAATGGAAAAACTTACAGGATAACACAAAACTGTGTAAAACTAGATTTAGAATCCTCTGCTTTGTATTAAGGTTCCAGAAAGACTGAGTACATCAAGTGTCTGCAAAAGCTTCCTTCAAAGGTGACTTCCAGGTTCAAAGTAGAACTAATAGTCAAGACTTTACAAGCAATGAACTATGAATCTTCAACTCCGAACCATTAACATCTTGAGAAGAGAGTTATTTATACAATAATAAAACTAAGAAATATCCTAAAACTGATTAAGATTTATTATAGGAAAGGAAAAGATCTTCATGCAAGAAGATAGGGGCATCTATTGAACTTCTTCTTGCTGTCCCTTTTATTCAGGTTGTGCTGGCTTTGTTTGTCTGATATTTTTCCCTTTTGGCTGATCGATTGTTGGTATCCTTCACACCGGCAAATTGCTTCATTTAACCTTTTTACTTGATAATTCTTTAAACCCTATTTAATATGCTTTGACCTGGCTGAGTGACTTTTACTGTGATCTTTTCTACCTTTACTATGCATTTCAGTTTTATTACTGTGTTTTTCAACAATAAAATCCTCATATTTGTCTTCCAACTGTTACACAGGCTTTTTGTTTACAAACCTAGAACAACAGTCTTTACCTGCAAAACGTAGAAACTTATTAAGAAAAACATGGTGACAAAGGAGGTTGTTCATGGCTTTGCTGAGCTTTAAAGGATATCAAAAGGAGTCTAGGGTGTATTTAGAAGGCAGAATGATGGTTTTTTTGGCCGCAGAGGCTTATGCAGGGTTCACTGTGAAAATAGGCAAAACAGAGCAAAAATGGTATTTTGGCATTTAAACGGGAAAAATAGTTTTCCTTTTGAAATACAGTGCGAAGTGAATAGTAACCATTTATTGTTTTGTGGAAGGCAATTTTTATCGCACTGCTTATGAGGCACGGGCAGTTTTGGGGAGGAATCACTCGAAATAACCAGAGCTTGACACGTATCAATGGAGGATGGTGGAAAAACCGCTTTTCAGGTGGGTAATTACCGTACAGAGAGCTGACACAAAATCACCAAAGGACATTGGATTTGAAGGCTTTAGATCGGACAGAGGTGGAGAGAAGAAACAGTACGGAGGGTACGAATGATTAAATATGACAGTAATGGCTTCATAATGGTTAAAAATGTGAATAGTGGGGTTAAATGGAAGTTTAGTTACTTCTTCGTTTAAATCATAAAAAATGATTTAACAAAGAAAAAATTTGCAAAACGCATATGGCAGACTTGAAAATTTATTACCTTGGGCGGATAATGATGTCGGGTCTGGGCTAATATCGCATATTGCAATCAGAGTTTAGCAGGGGGGAGGTCCATCACAAAGGAATGCGATAGGGGCCAAATGCGATATGGCTATGAAATATGATATATATTTGGTCAGGTTTGGATTCCCATCGCAATCGGAGATCACAACTGGTGGAAGTTCATTACTTTAGCGGGACTTGCGATAAAGGTGGATGCGATATGGCAATGAGTTATAATATATACAGCGTCGGGTCTAGGTTTACCATCGCATATCACAATCGAAGTTTTGCAATGCGGGGAGTAATGCTTGCATGTTATAAAGTTTGCGACCCGCCGATGCGATATATTATATATCATAGTTTTTAATAAATCTAAAGGGTTTTGGGTTATTTTATAAAGGAATTAATATATACGAGAAAGGGAAAATTTAAGGGTTTAATACATTATGTTAGTGTTAATATAAAATATGATTGGAAAAGGGCAAAATTTATGCGAAAAGGGGAATTTCACTAAGTAAAGTGATTTTTAATGGTTTATTTTCTTTTCATATAAGCATCAATACTTAGGGAAAATATATTTTTGTGGGTTTGTCATGTAAAAAGGGATTTTGTATGGGATTTTCACTTTTCTTAGGAAAAAATGGTTTTGACCTTAGGAAAAGGGGTTCTTAGTGGAAAATGAATGAATATGAATGTATAAAGGTAGGAAGGGGAAATTAGTGACTATAGGGATGAATGAGGATGAATGGGAAGTTAATTACTCAATCTATTAGACCTTCATTTGCCTTGTGTAATTGCCTCATGGACATAAAAACATGATAAATGTACTTTTTTTCAATGAATAATCAAACTTCTGCAAAAGTCAATCATTTTAACACTAAGAAAAGATGTTGCATTATCAGTTACAATTTGAGCTGGGCAACCAAATCTAGCTAAGATATTCTCCTCAATAAACTTAATTACTACTGCATCAGTAGCATTTCTAACTAGATTTGCTTCCACCCATTTAGTGAAGTAGTTTGTTGCAGTGATAATCCATCTATGTTGATTACTTGAAGTGGGGTGAATTTTACCAATAAAATCTAATCCCCATTGAGAAAAAGGTTCTGAAACTATTGATGGAACGTGTGGAAGAGCTGCTAATTTTTGTTTACCAGCAAATATTTGACAAGGAACACAACCTCTGACCTTTGCCCCTACTTTTAAGAACAATGTAGGCCAATAAAATCCTCCCCATAGAGTCTTGTATGGTGTTGCTTTCCAAGCATAATGTCCCCCACAAAGTCCTATATGAAACTGATCAATGATTCCTTCAGTTTTTTATTCTGTTAAACATAATAACAAAATATTCAGTGGATCTTTCCAGTATAAATTTGCATTTATAATGCAATACTTGACGTATTTCAACTTAAGAGTTTTACATTAGGTTTTGGAGAATGATGTTGGACACTCAAAATGAATCAAGAAATTTACAATATCTTGATAGCAATTTGACAACAAATATTTTTCATCACTGTGTGTAGGATTGATCTTCTCTGAAGGTATAGGTTCTTGTGGATTCTCCCCTCTAGGATAAAGAGTAGGTTCTTGTGGATTCTCCCCTTCTACAAGGAGAGAAGTTTCTTGTGTATTCTTCCCTTGTATTTCTAGAACATAATTGATTCCAAGTACTTTGCAGTTGGATTCAACTAGAAGCTTGGTTAATGCTTGACCTTTTACTAGCTTGGTAGTCTTGATAGTTAGATCAAACTCCAAAATTTGAGTGATCCATCTACCTCTTTTCCCATCAGTGTCTAGTTGGGTTAGAACAATTTTCACAACACTAATAGGAACATAAGCAGTAATAGGTGAATTTAAGACATACATCTTGAATGAATTCAGGGCTTAAATAAGGGCATGGGCTTGCTTCTCAATGATGTCATACTTCAACTCAGCATCTCTCATAACCTTGCTGAAAAAGGCTATGGGTTGGTCATGGGAATCTTCATTTTTCTATAATAAAATAGTAGTAAGGGTTGTTTCGAAGGCAAAAGAGAAAAGACTAAATGGCTTAGTATAATCAGGTTTGGCTAAGGTGGGAGCTTCAGAGATTGCCCTTTTTATTTGTTCAAATACATGCCTAGAAGAGGGAGTCCATTTGATTTCATGGTCATTGCAGAGCATGTCAGTTATGTCTTTCACAATTTTTGCATAATTGGGAATAAATCTCCTTAAAAAATTAATCTTGTCTAGAAAGGCTTGAATCTCCTTCTTGTTTCTAGGCAAGGTCAATGATTCAATGGAAGATACTCATTTGGGATCAATTACTACTCCCTCCTTTGAAATAATATGGCCCAACATTTTTCCTTATTTGACAACAAACAAGGACTTCTTAGGGTTCAATGATATTCCAAATTTTCTCCACTTGTCAAAAGCCTTCATCAAGTGCTTTAGATGTTTCTGATCAGATTTAGAAAAAACAGTTATGTCATCAAGATAAATAACCACAAATTGATTTACCTTACCCATGAAAGCTATGTCCATAGCTCTTTGAAACATTTATCCAGCATTGGTTAAGCCAAATGGCATCCTAGCGTACATGAATGTACCCGAGGGTGTAGTAAAGGTTGTCTTCTCTCTGCTTGTTGTATCAACATTTACCTAGTTGTAACCTGGAAAACCATCAAGCATAGAAAGTCTTTGTGCTCCTGAAACCATTTGTAGTAACTCTTCCATTTTGGACAAAGGATAATTATCTTTTAATGATGCCTTATTCAGATTTCTAAAATCCACGCAGAGTCTTATTTCTCAATTTTTCTTTCTAACGAGAACTAGATTTGCAACCCAATTAGAATATCTAAGAGGGAGGATGATCTGGGCATCTAACATTTTCTTAATCTCCCTTTCTACAGTTGGTAGAAGGGCGAGATTTATCCTTCTAAGTTTCTGTTGATAAGGTTTTTCTTCTGCCTTCAGAGGAATCTTGTGCTACATTAATGAAGTATCATAGGTTTTTAAATCAGCGTAAGTCTAGGCAAAAACATCTTTATAATTTTGCAGTAGCTTAAGATATTGAGTTTTGATTTTTAGGTCTAGAGATGCACATATTTTAATGTTTTTGATATCTTCATCAGTTCCAATGTTAATATCTTCCACATCGTCTTCTGAAGAAATGGACTGCGGTTTTTGGAAAACATCATTTTGATCGAATAATTTTTCTAAAGGAATGAGTCCCTTTGCAATAAAATTATTGGATAATTGAATAATGTCGTGATTAGCAATCTGGGCTTTAAAATCTGAAGTATCATTTCCTTCTACCTTTTCACTTATTTAAATTCTATCATCATCAACTTGTAGAAATGAAAAATTGTCTATTACCTGTAGAAACAATTTCAATTGTTCATCATCTTCGAATATTTTCCAATGTTTCAGATTATCTGGGATAAATGGCATATATTTGACTTGTATCTGGTAGAGTACATCAGTACGATCAAGAATTTTAAAAGAGGAAGCAGAGATAGCTAAGTCATCTGCGTGAATATTCTGATCCCTAGGAATATGAGTCAAATTAAAAGCATAAAAAAGATTTTCAACTGAATCCCACATCTCATTTCGGTAGGACCTAAGTCTAGAGTGCTTGGTCTGGTAAACATTCTTTACTTGCTTAACAATAAGTTCAGAATCGGTAAAAACGCTTTAAGTTCTGAACTTTCAAGCTTTTGGCCAATTGCAATCCTAAAAGGAAATCTTTGTATTCAGCAACATTATTGGTAACTTTGAAGTCTAATTTACATGATTGGGTTATATTTTCCTTTTCAGGTGAAATTAAAACTACTCTAGCTCCTGCCCCATCTTTCGCGCAAGAGCCATCAAAGGACAGTTTCCAAATATTGGTTTGGTTTGGTTCAGGACTTTCAACTACTTCTTCAATTTTGACTTGACTTTTCTGTTGTTTTGAAGTGAGTTGAAAAAAACCAAAGTCTTGATCTATTGAATAAATTGGATGGTTCCCTGGCTGGTCAGTTTTACAAAAATTATGTATAAATCTTACCTCTCTATATAATCTTAACTGCTCTCTTCCATAAATAGGAATAGTAGCATATGACATGTCCATTTGTAGAGTTCCCCCTAGTTTGGCACAACAAGACCTAGAAAGGACCATTTCAAACTTGGGAGGGATATCTGTAACAACAATATCAAGCACTACACTTTTCACTGGAATTTGGGCAAGGGTAACCACTAAATCCTTGATCAATCCTAAACAGGGCACTCTTTTAGAATCAAAGGTGTACAAGTCATGATAGGATTTAGTGATGTCAAACTTCAAATGGTCCATGATGTATTTTGGCATAAGTGTTGCGGGATTTTATCCCCTAAGGCTCTTGGGTGGAACCCTAGTAGACTGAAAGTTGTCTAAATCAAGAAACATGCACATACACAGCCATTATGCTAGAAAAAGCTATT
>APFE031045506.1:0-28367 GCA_000404065.3 Pinus taeda
GTTGATGTAATTATTCAATGATACCGGTGGCATAAAATATTGTGTAAAATCATCATGAAATAATTATTTGGTTGGAAATTGTATTTTACTGTGCTCGTCATAGAATTTCAACATGGTTTTAGAGCTTTGTTGAAAGTTGAACTATTCAAGTCAACCTAAGAGACAATATTCAACAACTTTATTGGTTTTTTGATTTCATGTCAAAATGATGCCAAGTCTTAACTTAGAACACAAGTTGGATGGTGCCACCAATTTTAGATCATGGAAGACCAACATAATCCTTGCCTTGGAAGAAATTGATCTTCACAATCATGTGAATGAAGTCATTCTAGAGCCAAAGCGAGCTAAGGAGAAAGTCAAGTATAAGAATAATAAAAGAAACACTAAGAGAATCTTGATAGATTTGATAAAGGATCACTTGATTCCACATGTTGTTGAGTTGAAGACTACCAAAGAACTATATGATGCCTTGGTGGGATTGTATGAGAGTAACAACACTAGCAAGAAACTAAGATTGAGGCATCAACTTTGTAGTGTCATAATGACTAGATCATATTTTGTTGTCTCTTATCATATGACATCCTCTTAGTTGAGATATAAATGTATACCCATTTGAGATAACATTGATGATGCATAGCCTGTTACAATGACTCAATTGATTTCCTTCCTCATGGGATCGATTTGTTCAGGGAATTTTTGCACAAGATAAGTTGCCAAAGTTTGAAAAAATATAGACTAATTGTGCCTAAAGGGAGGCCATATTGTTGTCAAAGAAAAACTTGTAGAGACCTCAGGATGAAGCAACTCAAGCCCTTATAGCTCTTGCAAGGAAAGGAAAAGTAAGAATACACTTAGGAAAGTTTGATAAGAAGAATATAAGTAAAACAATTGCTCCAATTTAGGATCAAAATAATAAGGATATGTCAAAGATTAAGTGCTTCAATTGTCATGATTTTAGGCACCATGCATCTCAGGGTCCTTAGGATAAAAGTAAGAGGAAGAAACATGCATCAATAGCCAATGTTGTTGATGATGATAAGCATTGACCATAGAAGAATTCAAAGGAATATTTGTTTTCCTCCACGCTTTCAGCCACTATAACCAATAATAGTGGTATTTGGCTAGTGGACAATGCCGCATCTAGGCACATGGCAAGTTTTCAATATTTTGTTAATGATTTGGTAAAGAGGGATTTAACATTGCACGTGGAATTTTGAGATAAAACCAAGTATCCAATGACAGGAGCTGGGATAGAGTCATTTCAATTGGAGTCTAGATATTCTCTTCATGTGAGAGATGTTTTGTTTGCACTAGAATTGAACAAGAAGTTGTTATATGTCTCAGCGTGGAGAATAGATGTTACATAGTTGCATTTCCCATTGGTTAGGTTCTTGTATCACCCAAGGGCTTGAGAATAGACTTAGAAAGAATGATTTGTGTTCAAGAGGCAGGAATGTAATTATTATGATGTCTATCACATGCATTGATACATGAAAGTATCATAGTAGAGTCAATGGACCTACCTAGAGATGTTACTATGATAAGGAAGAGGCCAACATGGCTTCATTACACCTTGTGGGATGTAGAAGGACATGCAACTCTTCAAGATACTTACAAGGAGAGAAGAAAACTAGAGAGGTGGTCAAGATATATGGCATTTATGAGACACATCATTCATTCTAGGCCTTATAGTTATGAGGAGGAAAAATGACAACATGTTTGGAAGGATGCCATGATGGAGGATTATTATTCCATCATGACGAATAATGTGTGGGATATAGTTCAGAGACTAGAGGAAAAGTGTGAGCTAACTTGCAATTGGATTTATAAGACTAATCATGAAACATATAACAACATTAAGAAGTAGTAAGTGAGGTTCATGTAAAGAGTGTTCTCCCAAAAAGAGGGAGTGGACTATAATGAGGCATTTTCTCGAGTTACGAAGTACACTTTTGTTTGTACTATTGTTTATCTTTCTTTCATTATTAGTGGGAGACTACAATAGACACATGTAAAGATCACGTTTCTCAATTGTGTGATAGAGGAGGAAGTGTACATAAAGAAATCTTAGTGCTTTGAGGTGCATGGGAAGGTGTCCATTGTTTACAGATTAAAGAAGGGTTTGCACCAACTCAAGTAGGCACCTACGACATGGTATTCTAGGATTAATGAATACTCGATCTGTTTCAGATTCATGAAGGGTGATGCATATCCTGAAATTTACTTCATGGTTATTGATGTTGATCCTTTGATCTTGGTGTTCTATGTCGATGATTTTTTCCTTACTGGGGTAGAGAGGTCCATTATTGCGCTGAAGGGGGAGTTGGCCTCAAGCTTAAGATAAAGGATATTGGCATGATGCATTATTTCTTGTGATTGGAGGTGTGGTAGGGATAAAATGAGATATGGGAAGTACACTTCAAATTTTTTAGGAGATTCAACATGCTGGATTGCAAGTCCATGATTACACTTATGATGATAAATATAAAGGATATGAGTCGTTACACTTTAGATTCAGATTTGGTGGAACCCACAATATAAGTTAGTTGATTGGATCCTTATGTACCTAGTTAACACCACGCTGGATGTTTTCTTTTTAGTAAACACGTTGAGCGTGTATATGGTTAAGTCAAGGAATGTGCATTAAGTTGCAGTAAGGCATGTGTTAAGTTACATAATTGGTATAGTTAGATATGGTTTGATATATGACTTAGGTGGTGAAGTGAGGTTGAAGGGATATACTAATTCAAATAGGGTTATGAGTGGAGAGGATGGATAGAGCATATTGAGGTGCTACTTTAGCTTGGGATCAACTATGCCTTACTGGTTTAGTATGAAGCATACTTCTGTCACTCTCAGTAAAATAGAGACAAAGTATATCATAGCTAGTGCTACAAGTTAGGAAGTACTATGGCTTTAGAAGCTGCATGCAAGAATATTTTATTCAAAGTTAGAGATGATCTTTATACATTGTGATAGTCAAATTTTTATTAAGGTTTCAAGGAATCTAGTATTTCATGATGGGTCGAAGAAAATTGACATCAAATATCACTTCATCTGAGACATGGTGTAGAAGGGAGAAGTGAAGCTCTAGTACATATCCATGGATGAGAAGTTTGCGGGAATTCCGATAAAGCCTTTTCCTAAAGTGAGTTTTGTATACTTTAAAGACAAGCTTGGCATGATGTACAATGTCTCCTTCTTATAGAGGGGATTTTGATGTTTATGCAAGATTAGGTAGATATTCTTCCACTGGTTCATGTTGATTTGACCAGTGTAAGAATGCTACATTCAACCACGTATCCATGCTAATTTGGCTAGGAGTGAATGACCAAGGGAAACTGCAACATAGGGAAGACATTCTTCCATTGGAGCCATGTTGATTTAGAATCCATAGGGTCATGATGATTTGACAAGGGAAGAATGAAACATTCACCCAAACAAGGCATGCTGATTTAGGTGGGTCGTGTTGATTTGGACCAGGGTAAATGTCTCAATGGAAAAATTTCTCCTACGAAGCCATGTTTATTTAGGTGGGTCATGTTGATTTGACCAGGGGAGATTAATACATTTACCCATGGAGCTATGCAGATTTGGCTAGGGGTAAATGGCCAAAGTTACTCACATTTACTTCCTTGGGATGGAGTGATCTATATAAATACAATTCCATGTGAGGAGACACTACATTAACATTGCAAGCTCATGAAATTTCCTAGTGGAGGAAAAATTTTAGCTTAGGAGAATGCCTTCCTCACTGAGAGGCAGTGTTGATTTTTTTTGTAGGATTGAGAGGTATTCCCCTATGAATAAAGGGTCTCCAAGTCGGCCCTAGATAATTTTTTTTTTCATTGAGACACGTCAACAAAAGAAAAGTCAATTTGACCATCTATCCAATGATGTATCCATTGGGTTGTCACACCCCTTTGACATGTATAAATAAAATTATGTGATTTCTCATTTGAACAACAAGCATTGGATAGTGTATGATTTGGTCGTGCTTTCATTATCTGTTGGGAAATTTAATTGGAATCCAAATTCACTAAAGGATCATAATGAAACCCAAAAGTTTTGGCGTTGAGAGCCATGGCTCCTTGGAAAGTCACATGACATAATTTCCTCATGGGAACCTTTAGCACCCTAGAATTATACCCTACATTTTTCATGGGATGATCAGCATTGATCAACATGCCTCGGTTGACTTAGCAGGGATCACATGGTTTGGAAATTCATTCACGAACTAGATCGGGCTTTTCTAACCTTTGTAGACAAATGGGGGCATGTACCATCTTCAGTGCCCTCAACGTTGGAGTAGAGACAAATATTTAGACAATGGAGATCCACGAGACCTAGTCTTTTCCCAAAACCATATTTGGGGGTCCACAACATGATCTTCACTTAGACATAGGGGCAGATCCCTCGATCATGATTTTATAGGCCCTCTACATCACACATGGCACGATTTGGCTTTAACACCATTCGCTTGAAGTCCTACACATGCATGGAAACAAATTTTTGAGCCTCTTTTATGGGATTGGTCATTTATTCACATTGGTTACTAGGTCAATTTGTGACCTAGAGATGTTTCTTTCCAAACACTTCATGATTTCAGGGCCTTGTAGGCATAATAAACAAGTTAGGACTCATATATGTTGGAGAGATGTCATTTCATCTCTCATCACCACTCAACTTGGGATTTTTAGCCTCCTTAAAGAGACTCACACTTCTTGTTCTCTTTGATTATTATATCACTAGATGCATTTTAACATTTGGAGGCAAATTTTGGATATATTTTGGAGCTATTTCTTGGCATAATTCATGTCTTTACTGCATAATTTTCTTGTATGTACTTCTAATTATTGAATGATCTATTTCCTATGTCTAATATATAGAAATATTGATTCTACATGATGATAAAATTTTGTCCTTATTTTTTGAAGACCTTTTATTTAATTATCTAGATTAATTTTACATGCGTTACTCATACATGACATTGTCAGAATTATCCTAGTGCTGAAACTCTTGGAACCTCTTCTCATAAAGATCCATTATTCCTAGAGGTGGGTATATGCTCTAAGGGCATCAAATTTCAGCCTCCCTAAGAAGAAAATTGCGCTATCTTTAACATCTTTAACTCCATATACCCAAGGGATAAGGCAATAGTCCAAGTCATTGTTCATCAATCACATTTTTCTTCCATCTTTTCTTCTTGTGAAATTTTGGTTCTTTCAAGGCTAGAGGAGGAACTAGGGCTTAGATAAAAATTCTAGGAGAAGGGTTTTTTATGATTTGAGAGCCTAAAAAATAAGTCGACTTGGTTTTCCAAAAATCCTATCAGCTTAGTGGGCATAGAATCATGTTTCATCCATATCTTCTTTTTCCCTAGGTGTTTCCCTTAAGAGGGAAAGTCTAGTTTTACTTCTGTCAACTTAAAGCCTTATTTGAAGGTTTCATGAGCCTTGGCTTCGCTGATTTCATTGGAAAATAACCTTTTCTCTTTGGGATTTTACCTTTCGAACTCCCATTATCATTAAATACATCAAACCCTAGTTTTTTCACCCCCCATTTTCTAGGTCTTTTCATAGAGAGCAAATTTCCTTGTTGGATACGTTCAACTTATATTGTGTCTCTCTTGAATGAGCCCTAGGGAAATATTAGTATACCTTACTTATAGCTTATCTATTTTATAATTGATATCTACCATTCTTACCAAGGCTCCTACAATGGGTAATAATCCATAATGAGCAAGGGGTATTGGTTGAGGTGACATTGTGTCTCTACCCCATTCTTGCCCCATTTTCTAGTCTATAGCTTGCAAGGTTTCCCTCTCTAAGACATAGTATATTTGGTGGAAATAGGCTCCAATAAAGGATAATCAAGTGCATCCAAGAAAAAAGGGAAGCTTCCAAGAAGGGGAAGAATTAGTGGAAAGGGGGTGAGGACAAAGATCCAACAACCAAAAAACAACGGTGTAAATATCCAAGGAACCAATCCAACCATTGTAAAAATGATAGTCATAGGAAGGAGAAGTGATGAAAGTTGAATCTAAAACAAAACCCAAAGAACAGAAAGAAATATACTAAGAAGAAAAATACCCCCACATATTTGAGTAATCAGGTGGAAATTGGGTGATATGCAAATGGGAAGATTATTTGAACATCTATGCAAGAGGAGGTGAATAACTGTAGGCTTCTGAAATAGGAAGAGAATGAAAGAACCTCAATCTTCAATATTAAGATATATGTTAAGGATAAAATATTGATACTTTGTTTGAATCAATATCATAGGTGAATATTGTTGTAGCACAATTGGTCAAAATAATAGTAGGCTTCTGAAATCGGAAGAGAATGAAAGAACATAAATCTTCCATATTAAGATATATGTTAAGGAGACAAATATTAATTCTTTGTTTGAATCAATATCACAGATGAAAATTGTTGTACCAGAATAGATTAATATAACATAAAACAAATGCAATATATAAAATAAATAAATACTTTTTTATTCTTAAATGACTCAAAACAAATGCAACATTTAGAATAAATAAATATTTTGTTATTATCTACTGAATAAATGAATGCGTGATTACAACCTCTCATGACGGTGTGCCTAAATAAGGTGAATTAAATTTTACCCTAACATTAATTAAATGCATCAAGCATGAATTTAGTTTCGTCCACCCATGTTCAAATCCTATAAGAATGGCATTCACCCTAATATTATGGAAAACATGAGTTTAGTTGCATCAAGCATGAATTTAGTTTCGTCCACCCATGTTCAAATCCTATAAGAATGGCATTCACCCTAATATTATGGAAAACATGAGTTTAGTTGCATCAATCATGAATTTAGTTTCGTCCATGAATTTAGTTTCGTCCACCCATGTTCAAATCCTATAAGAATGGCATTCACCCTAATATTATGGAAAACATGAGTTTAGTCCCATCCACCCATGTTCAAATCCTGTAGGAGTGACATTGACTGTACTTTGTGTCGGAAACTTGTTCATATAGAAAACCGATGCAGAACCCCAAGTGTTCAAGCGCTAAAGGGCAATTCAGTAGTGGAAATCTAGCATCGAGGGCTAAAGACACTCCAAGAGTTAAGAAATGAAAAAGATGAAGAACGCTGCATGGGCAATTTGAACGCAAAAAACTGCCATGTTCAGTATAAAACCCTACATTTTCTGTATTTTGTTATGTTTTATAATTTGTTTCATTTCAGTACTTCGCAGTTCATCAATTTTTTTACGTTGCTATCTATGTCCTTCGTTGTGCTGCGTTTTGGTTGCCACATGGTTCGAGAATTTTTTTATTGTATCATCATTGAAAATTTTGGATGTCCTAATATTGTGTTACCTGCTTTTGTTAATTTTATTTTCCCTGCTTTTGTTACAGTGTGGAGTGATCAACCTGCCAACGCAGATATTGGTGCTATCAAACTTTGACAGACCAGGCCAACTGACGGGCATGATTTTCCCAAGGGTATGTTGGAATTTTAAGATATGCAGTGCGAATCTGATTTCCTTTCCACAATAAAAATGACACTTTCTGACTTTTAGGATTCTGTTGCTGTCACGCCACAGTTGCCAACTCATCCGCATCTTCAATTGCCAGCTCAGAGCAGACCACAGCTTACCGAAAGTGGCAACCAACAGCTACAAGAAATGCCTTCAGCAACCTGTCAATTTTTAACTCAGCTACAACACCAGCAGCAAAATCTACAGCCACGACTAATGCCTCTAGCAACTGGACAAGCTTTCCCCCCTTGTCAATCACAGTCACAAACACTGCCCTTTGCAACTGGGGAACCATTTCTCCCATCTCAATTTTCAAATGAAACCATACCGCCACCTATATCACATGGCCAGCAACAACAACAGCCACACGCAATGCCTTCAGGATTTAGGTCAGCATTTCCCCCATCTCAATTTCCGAATCAAACTGTACCACTGTCAATGTTACTTGGCCAGCAACAGCCAGAAGGAATGCCTTCAGCAATGGGACAAGCATTCCCCCACCAATCCCAAGGTTAAGATCCTGGTTACCAAAGTTAAGGAAATAATGTACTTTGATTATCATGATATCAAAAGATAGGCCGTAGGATATTGGCCTTTTTCTTTAATAAACATATAATTTATGCTAGTAGTACGAAGCTTCCAAACTCTCATATGGCTTTGGAGCTTTTGTCGTGGATGTTTAAAAGATTGTTTTATTCATTTGAATCCTTGTATGTGTGTGTTTCTGAAAGCATTACATTACTGTTATTGAACATGTGTGTTTTTCTCAAAGCATTACATTATTGTTATTCATTTAATAGTTGAATAAATTTTTTTGGATGCTTCTTTTAAAGATATTTGATTTTTTTAAGAGGTTTGTTTTTGGTTACTAATTTGATATTTTTGTTATATTATTATTCTTTTTAAAATAATTGGATTTTATTTGATATTTTCTTTTCAACATATTTTCTTAAATTAAAAATGCTAAATGACTATGAACAATCTAAATATTGAATGTAAACTCCAAATATAGTATAGGATAGAAGAGGTACAATATTTAGATAAACTATCGAGAGAGCAATAAGGAAGCCCAAAGCATAAAATGAAACAACACAAGATTATTACACTTTTTACAAGCCTTACTCACTTAGTGAGAGAAGCTTACAATCACTTGTTTATTTAGGCATGGCTTCTCTAGAGACTTCATCTCTACATCTTTTCTTGAGTATTAAATGCCTCTAACTAGTTTTAAAAATTTGGGCAAAGGAAACATCTACATTTTTCTAAATATTATTTTTTCCTTGTGTATGATTTCTAAAAAAGTGTTTATGCTTTATTTGGGACCTGCCAATGGTCAAAACACCTGATTGACACTCTCTTTTTACCTCTTCTAGTGGTATGTGGAGACACCGATATCCTTCATTTGCTTCATGCCTCAACATTCTCCCACTTGAATCTCCATGAAGGAACATATAGGTAATCCTCACTCCAAGGCTGTGCATTAAGTTACTCCAAGGCCTACCAAGCTTCTACATAGATCATGCCTGTCTTTTGGCAATATCTTAGTAAGCATATCGGCAAGATTCTCAGATGTATGAATCTTTTCCAAATTGAAATGTCCTTCCTCCAACATTTGTCATATCGAATGGTACCTTAGGTCAATG
Organism: Pinus taeda; assembly: GCA_000404065.3. Lineage (NCBI taxonomy): Eukaryota > Viridiplantae > Streptophyta > Pinopsida > Pinales > Pinaceae > Pinus > Pinus taeda. Next base: position 9,160 of record APFE031045506.1, read on the forward strand.
TGCTTGATTCATGGATGGAATGTTGGGTTCTTTGCTAAATGAATAACACTTTGACAATCACAATACAACACATATTTGTCTTGTTTTTTCTCTAGATTCCTAAGGAATCACTACATCCATAACATTTATTTACAATCCTATATTGTAGCTTTATATTCTACCTTAGTTGTGGAGAGAGATACTATATTTTTCTCCCTAGATATCCAAGACACACCACCACCTACAAATGTGTACAAATAACTAGTGGTGGAATTCCAAGTGTCCAGATCTTCAGCCATATCTTCATATGTAAATAGTTCAAGGAAAATATCATTATTTTCGAAACATGAAAGATAATGGCTAGTACTTTTGAGCTACCTAAAGAGCCATGTCATTTATTACCAATGTTTTTTTCCTAGATTAGCAAGGAATCTTCTCATACTCCCACTACATGTGCAATATCTAACCATGTACATAGCATGGCATACGTCAAGTTGTAGATTCTAAAGGACATAAATTAGTGCTTATCTTGAAGTGGGTTGCAAGAGATGTATTAGTTGGCTTGCAATCTTTCATGTTAAACATTTAAAGCACCTTCTCAATATATTTTCTTGTGACAATCATAGTTTTTTGTTCTTTATATCACGAAGAATATTCATTCTATATTGCTACTTAAATCATCACAATATGGCTACCCAAATCATTATTTTCTCTATTAAGCAGCGTGTTTCCATGTCAAAGAATGAGCATGTCATCCACATATATCAATAATGTAATATAATTATCATGGCCATACTTCTTGATATAGACATAATGATAAGCTTGTAGTGTTTTAAAATTGTACATCAACATCAATGACTCAAATTTCTTGTACCACTATTAAGGTGTTTGTTTCAACCCATAAAGGATATTCTTTAATCTACATACTAGATTTTGTTTATCCTTTACTTTGAAACCTTCAAGTTGCTCCATATAAAACTCCTCCAATTCACCATGAAGGAAGCTGACATTGACATTCAGTTGTTCACATTATACATCCAAGGTAACAACAAGACCAAGAATGACTTGAAAGGATGAAATATTAACAACATGAGAATATTTCATTAAAACCAATGACTCCTTTTTGGGAAAATTCCTTTAGTACCGGTCTTGCCTTGTACCTCTTCTTTCCTCCACCCTTGTGCTTGAATGTGTATACCCACTTGTTTTGTAGGGCTTGTATTCCCTTTGGAAGCATCAGCAATTCCAAGGTTTGTTTTTAAAATAGGGAGTCCACTTATTCTTCCATATCCTTCTTCCATTCCTTGTTATCATCATCCTACAAGGTTCTTGAGAAAGCTCAAGAATTCCTTCATCATCGAAAAAAACTTAGCTTGGGATGATACATTTGTGAGGGCTTATGAGGCCAAGTAAACTTGTGAACTAATTGTGGTGGAGTTCTTTCTTATTAGAGCTATTGTAATGGTTGTCGCAATTGAACTTCTTGTAATGGATGTTGTGGTCTGACCTCTTGCAACAGACATTGAAAAATTTCTCCTTCTTTCTCATCTTGATATTTGTCATGCTCACTTTCTTGTAGCAATGTAACATTTTCTTGTTGTTTTGTCAGCCTATCTAGAACCTTATCTACCTCCATATCTCCTCTAGATCCATTAAACATTTCTAATTGAATAAAAATGACATATATGCGTCTAATAATTAATGTTTTTACTAGATCCCATAGTCGATAACCAAACTCAACATCAACATATCCAAGAAGAATACATTTAATGGATTTATCATACAGCTTGGTTCTTTTATCTTTGGGAATATGAACATATCCTTCAAATTCAAGGCTTTTGAGGTGAGAGTAGTTTGCCTTTGTAACATACCTAATTTACAACTATTTTTTTTCCAGGGTATAAATAACACCCAATGATGTTTAATGAAGCCTAATTAATTTTCATTGGAATCTAAATATCATTTTCATTCACTTTTATATATGTGAGGTTTCCCATGTTTAAGTTCATAGTAAATACTAGCCATTAATTAAAGTTGTTACACCTCAACTCTTTAATTATTGTCCTTTTCAACTTTTCTTTTCCAAAATTGTACTATGGTTACATGGTGGGCAATGTGTGTTAATATGTAAATGATATTTACACAAATAATTGTGCATGTGGAATAGCAACATGCATGCCACACAATCTATGATCATGTGACCTATTTTCACTTGGGATGGAAGATATTTAATTCTCATCAAATCAATTTCCTCTTGTTATAAATATCCACTGTAGTACATTATATTTTTCTTGGTAGACTCTTAATTACTAATAGATGAACAAATTTTTATTCTCATGGACCTATATAATTCAATTCTTGATATATTAGTTATACTCGGGAATGGGTCGAAACCACATATTTACCTTTGTCATAGATCTTATATTCACACTATAGTGTATTGCACCATTCTATATATGGCCTTATGGTGTGTGTATTCATCATTGCAACATTTAATTTCTGATGATAAAAACATGTGATAAGACCCATCAAGGTGTCCATTAGGTGTTTTTCTTAACTGTTACTTTTTCCTTGGTAAGATAATATTTAAAATCTATGTATGATTTCATATTTTTAGCCCTTTCAAAAGTCAACAAAATCAAACTCATATTATCTAATTGATGTAATATTTTTTACATCTCCATCTACTTTTGCTATATCTCTATATAATAATGCTTTCCAAACTTGATATTTCACAATTTATTTTCAATGGGGTTTGAACACTTAAAATTACTTGTTAAAGGTCCTAGTGACTATTCTCATCCATGGTGAAATTTGACACAGTGCACTCTAGAATTATAACTTTACCTTTTAAACCACTTCCTCAGTTTCTAGGAAATTTGGGCAAGTGTTAAAGGGTTGAGAGATGTTTTGATAGGTTATTTTGTAAATCAAAATTACCTTTTTCCACGTACCCTAGATCCATGTCACACCCATGTTACTAATGTATGCTTCTCGAGATGGTCACTATAGATTTTTGTACATGATCCAATGGCTACAAAAGGATTCCTCTAACCCTACTACAAATATTGGAAATGACCCCACTCTAAGTTGTTGTTTCATTTTTTTCTTTTTGATATGGTGTCTTCTGCTCATAGCATCACTCCGAAGCAGGACAAGATGCTTGGCACCTTTCAATGGTTACCATAACATCATAGGAATTTTAATCCCTGTTGTCTCTTACGTTTGAGGGTATTTACACTACAATAGTTAAGGAAGTGTAGTGGGCTTCATTGGAGAGAAGTTCCCTTCAACAAATTTCAGCATTTGATCCATCTAGGATATATTTTGATTCCTTGGTTAGTTTCTGAGCAAATTTCATCCCTTTGTGTGAGGTAGTAAGGCTATAAATATCTTGTTTGCCCTGTCGACAAAAATTTCACTCACGTGATCTTTCATCCTTGGTTTCTGTTGCATTTCGTGTTCACAACAAATTTAGAAAACATCGCTTCTTAGCCATTTTTTTCCCACTATGCAGGTGCTTCTTCCCCTATGTACCCTAAAAGTGTTTTTTCTTCGAATTTGTATACCCACTTGTTTTGTAGGGCTTGTATTCCCTTTGGAAGGATCAGCAATTCCAAGGTTTGATTTTAAAACAGGGAGTCCACTTATTCTTACATATGCCTCTTCCATTCCTTGCTATCATCATCCTACAAGGTTCTTGAGAAAGCTCAAGAATTCCTTCATCAATGAAAAAAACTTAGCTTGGGATGATACATTTGTGAGGGCTTATGAGGCCAAGTAAACTTGTGAACTAATGGTGGTGGAGTTCTTTCTTATTAGAGCTATTGTAATGGTTGTCGCAATTGGACATCTTGTAATGGATGTTGTGGTCGGACCTCTTGCAACAGACATTGAAAAATTTCTCCTTCTTTCTCATCTTGATCTTTATCATGCTCACTTTCTTGTAGCAATGTAACATTTTCTTGTTGTTTTGTCAGCCTATCTAGAACCTTATCTACCTCCATATCTCCTCTACATCCGTTAAACATTTCTAATTGAATAAAAATGACATATATGCCTCTAATAATTAATGTTTTTACTAGATCCCATAGTCGATAACCAAACTCAACATTAACATATCCCCGAAGAATGTATTTAATAGATTTATCATTCAACTTGGTTCTTTTATCTTTGGGAATATGAACATATCCTTCAAATCCAAGGCTTTTGAGGTGAGAATAGTTTCCCTTTGTAACATACCTAATTTACAACTATTTTTTTTCGAGGATATAAATAACACCCAATGATGTTTAATGAAGCCTAATTAATTTTAATTGGAATCTAAATATCATTTTAATTCACTTTTATATATGTGAGGGTTACCATGTTTACGTTCATAGTAAACACTAGCCATTAGTTAAAGTTGTTACACCTCAAGTATTTAACTATTGTCCTTTTCTCCTTTTCTTTTCCAAAATTGTATTATGGTTACGTGGTGGGCTATGTGTGTTAATATGTAAATGATATTTACACAAATAATTGTGCACGTGGAATTGCAATGTGCATGCCACACAATCTATGATCATGTGATTTATTTTCACTTGGGATGGAAGATATTTAATTCTCATCAAAATAATTTCCTCTTGTTATAAATATCCACTATAGTACATTATATTTTTCTTGGTTGACTCTTAATTTACTAATAGATGAATGAATTTGTATTTTCATGGACATATATGATTCAATTCTTGATATATTAATTATACTCGGGAATGGGTCGAAACCACATATTTACCTTTCTCATAGGTCTTATATTCACACTATATTGTATTGCACCATTCTATATATGGCCTCATGGTGTGTGTATTCATCATTGCAACATTTAATTTCTAATGATAAAAACATGTGATAAGTTTTACCCCTCAAGGTGTCCATTAGGTGTTTTTCTTAACTGTTACTTTGTCCTTGGTAAGATAATATTTCAAATCTATGTATGATTTCATATTTTTATCCCTTTCGAAAGTCAACAAAATCAAACTCATATTATCTAATTGATGTAATATGTTTTACGTCTCCATCTAATTTTTCTATATCTCTATATAATAATGCTTTCCAAACTTGATATTTCACAATTTATTTTCAATGGGGTTTGAACACTTAAAATTACTTGTTAAAGGTCCTAGTGATTATTCTCGTCCATGGTGAAATTTGACACAATGCACTCTAGAATTCTATCTTTACCTTTTAAACCACTTCCTCAGTTTCTAGGAAATTTGGGCAAGTGTTAAAGGGTTGAGAGATGTTTTCATAGGTGATTTTGTAAATCAAATTTATCCTTTTCCACTTACCCTAGATCCATGTCACACCCATGTTACTAATGTATGCTTCTCGAGATGGTCACTATAGATTTTTGTACATGATCCAATGGTTACAAAAGATTTCCTCTAGCCCTACTGCAAATATTGGAAATGACCCCACTCTAAGTTGTTGTTTCATTTTTTTCTTTTTGATGTGGTGTCTTCTGCTCCTAGCATCACTCTGAAGCAGGACAAGATGCTTGGCACCTTTCAATGGTTACCATAACATCATAGGAATTTTAATCCCTGTTGTCCCTTACGTTTGAGGGTATTTACGCTACAATAGTTAAGGAAGTGTAGTGGGCTTCATTGGAGAGATATTCCCTTCAACAAATTTCAGCATTTGATCCCTCTAGGATATATTTTGATTCCTTGGTTAGTTTCTGAGCAAATTTCATCCCTTTGTGTGAGGTACTAAGGCTATAAATATCTTGTTTGCCCTGTCGACAAAAATTTCACTTACGTGATCTTTCATCCTTGGTTTCTGTTGCATTTCGTGTTCACAACAAATTTAGAAAACATTGCTTCTTAGCCATTTTTTTCCCACTATGCAGGTGCTTCTTCCCATATGTACCCTAAAAGTGTTGTTTCTTCGATAGTCCAACTTTAGGTACCTCTAGACTCCCTGCCTAAGTTCAAATTATTTCATTGTTTACTATGACTAATTTTTATTTTTTTCATTCCTCTACCCAAGTGGTGTGCCTCCCCTTGTTATCTTATTCATTGGTAGTTTTTCTATCTTTTTTGTCCTTATGATGCCATTGCAAATTTACCTTCACATGGAAATCAATCTCTCAATAGCTCACTGGAGCATCCTGTTAGGTTTTAGCATATGCATGCTAATAATTTGAATTTATACATTTATGAGGATAAACCCTTTATGGTTATTGTCCTCTTAGGAGGCTTTCTCTATGGGGAAATACTACTAATCCCTCACATGCTTCTTACATGATTTTTTAATGCTTCGTATGGGTTCATTCTATAGCTTCATGATGAAACTCACCCAAGAAGAATTGGAGCCACTTTGTTCCACAACTAATTTGCACTAGGTCATCTTATAACTGCATTTCTTTCTAGGTTGCATGTTATGTGGAAATGTTGGGGAAGATGGTGCAACTCACTTATTCCTATTTTGATTTTATGAGTTATGATGAGTTGACTTTGTAGCTCGGTCAATGGCCCACTCTAGAAATATCTATAATTTTAATCAACATTTCTACTGCATGTAGCAAAGTTTAAATAGTTGGTCATGTTCATCTCAGGTACAACAAATTCACATGCAGTTGTTTCAAGCTGATATTAGACGAGACCCTTAGCCCTAGATATTGTGGTTGTAATGATTTCTTGTACACTTAAAATCACTCTTAATTGTACTATTTTGAAATATTATGATGTCTCGCTTTAGTCCTTATGTTTTTTTATAAATAGGTTGCTAGATAGTTACCTATTTTTCTTCCAAGAGATAGAGATATCGCCTCACTAGTCTGAGTGGTTACTTAGGTAATAATAATTATATGTAACACTGCCTTATATCTTACATATAAATTTGTATATTGATGCATCAATTTATTTTGAAATGGATGCTTGATATGCCCACACCCATTTTGTTGATGTTTACGAAACAAGAACTTACTTTTGAGACTGGTTCACTTATTAGGACATATGTTTTTTTGTGCACCTATAGATCAAATAATTGTTTAGATTATTTTATCTATGTATCATAATTGATGATTACAATCTATGGAATATTTCTTATACAGTACTACATGCACCGTTTCTGGGGTTATATTCTTGTCTTAGATCTCTATTAGTTCTCTTCCTTACCTATGGATTTCCGATTCAAATATACACTAGAACGTGGGAGGATGGCGCAAGTCCCTAGGCTTCCATTTCTAACCAGCTCGCCTCTATTTATGCCTATATGTCTCCATATATCATATTAGAAATTATTTTTTTGTCCTTCAGCGTGTAATTGATAAATGTTTGCCTTAGCATTATTGATATGCCAAATTCCTCCTATGGAGTATAATGAATATTTTCTATTGCATTCCTGTCCTCATAGTGCTAGCTATAATGTATTGCTTTTAAATTCTAATTTTACACACTACTCGAAAGTATCCTTCACCCTTACTCTATCTTCCTTTCGTGTCCAAATAACTAGGATTTACCCCATATATCTATATATGAAAAGGTACATCAAATACTATTAATAATACATTATGTAGTCTAACATGAATTTGTATTAACAATACTTCTCACAAAATTTATTCCAATACCATACTGTTGCACAATTTTGAACTTGTAATCCCTTATTTTGATTTATTTAAAATGAGATGTTTAGCTATGTACATTTGTTTCAGCCCATAAAGGCTCTTCTTTAATCACAAACTAGATTTTGTTTATCTAAACTACTTTGAAACCTTCAAGTTGCTCCATATAAAACTCCTCCAATTCACCATGAAGGAAGTTGATATTGGCATCTAATTGTTCACATTATACATCCAAGGTAATAACAACACCAAGAATGACTTGAAAGGATGAAATATTAACAACATGAGAATATTTCGTTAAAACTAATACCTCCTTTTTGAGAAAATTCCTTTAATACCAGTCTTTCCTTGTACCTCTTCTTTCCTCCACCCTTGTGCTTGAATTTGTATACCCACTTGTTTTATAGGGCCCTTATTCCCTTTGGAAGCATCACCAATTCCAAGGTTTGATTTTATAATATGGATTCCACTTATTCCTACATATCCTTCTCCCATTCCTTGCTATCATCATCCTACAAGGTTCTCGAAAAGACTCAAGAATTCCTTCATGAGTGAAAACTCATAGTTTGGGATGATACCTTTGTGAGCGCTTATGAGGCCAAGTAAACTTGTGAACAAATTGTGGTGTAGTTCTTTCTTACTGGAGCTATTGTAATGGTTGTTGCAATTGCACTTCTTGTAATGGATGATGTGGTTCGACCTTTTGCAACAGACATTGAAAAATTTATCCTTCTCACTCATCACTTTCTTGTAGCGATGTAACATTTTCTTTCTGTTTTGTTGGCCTATCAAGAATCTTAGATACCTCCATATCTCCTCTAGACCCCTTAAACATTTCTAGTTGAAAAAAATGACATATATGCCTCTAATAATTAATGTTTTTACTAGATCCCGTTGTCGATAACCAAACTCAACATCAACATATCCTAGAAGAATAAATTTAATGGATTTATCATTCAACTTGGTTCTTTTATCTTTGGGAATGTGCACATATCCATCAAATCCAAAACTTTTGAGGTGAGAATAGTTTCCCTTTGTAACATACCTAATTTACAACTATTTTTTTTCCAGGATATAAATAACACTCGATGACGTTTAATGAACCCCAATTAATTTTCTGTGGAATCTAAATATCATTTTAATTCACTTTTATATTTGTGACGATTCACATTTTTAAGTTCATAGTGAACACTAGCCATTAATTAAACTTGTTACGCCTCAACTCTTTAATTGTTGTCGTTTCTTTCTTTTTTTTCCAAAATTATACTATGATTATGTGATGGGCTATGTGCGGAAATATATAAATGATATTTAGACAAATAATTGTGCACCTAGAACTGCAACTTGCATACCACCCAATCTATGATCATGTGACTTATTTTCACTTCGCATGGAACATATTTAATTCTCATCAAAACAATTTCCTCTTGTTATAAATATCCACTATAGTACACTATTGTTTTTTGGTCGACTCTTAATTTACTAATACATGAATGAAATTGTCTTCTCATGGACATATATGATTCAATTCTAAATATATTAATTATACTTCGGAATGTGTCAAACCCACATATTTACCTTTGTCATAAACCTTATATTCACACTATAGTGTATTGCACCATTCTATATATGGCCTCATGATGTGTGTATTCATCATTGCAACATTTAATTTGTGATCATAAACACATGTGATAAGTTTTACCCATCAAGGTGCCCGTTAGGTGTTTTTCTTAAAAGTTACTTAGTCCTTGGTAAGATAATATTTAAAATCTATGTATGATTTCATATTTTTAGCCCTTTCCAAAATCAACAAAATCAAACTCACATTATTTAATTGATGTAATATTTTTTATGTCTCCATCTATTGTTGCTATATCTCTATATAATAATGCTTTCCAAACTTGATATTTCACAATTTATTTTCAATGGGGTTTGGAATACTTAAGATTACTTGGTAAAGGTCTTGCATGGTGAAATTTGATGCAATCCATTGTAGAATTCTAACTTTACCTTTTAACCCACTTCCTCAGTTTCCAGGAAATTTGGTCAAGTGTCATAGGGTTGAGAGATGTTTTGGTAGTTGATTTTGTAAATCAAACTTACCTTTTTCCACGTACCCTAGATCCATGTGACACCCATGTTACTAATGTATGCTTCTCGATATCGTCAGTGTAGATTTTTTTACATGATCCAACGGCTATAAAAGGATTCCTCTAACCCTACTGCAGATATTGGAAATGACCCCACTCTAAGTTGTTGTTTCATTTTTTTTCTTTCTGATGTGGTGTCTTCTGCTCGTAGCATCACTCTAAAGCAGGACAAGACGCTTGGCACCTTTTGATGGTTACCATAACACCATAGGAATTTTAATCCATGTTGTCTCTTACCTTGTAGGGTATTTATGCTATGATAGGTAAGGAAGTGTAGTGGGCTTCATTCGAGAGAAGTTCCCTTTAAAAGCTTTTAGCATTTGATCCATCTAGGATAGATTTTGATTCCTTGGTTATTTTCTGAGAAAATTTCATCCCTTTGTGTGAGGTACTAAGGGTATAAATATCTTGTTTCCCCTATCAATGAAAATTTCGCTCAAGTGATATTTCATCCTTGGTTTCTGTTGCATTTCATGTTCCCAACAAATTTAAAAAACATCGCTTCTTACCCATTCCATTTTCACTATGCAGGTGCCTATTCCCCTTAGTGCGACTCAAATTGAGTGTCTATGTACCCTCAAAGTGTTGTTTCTTGCATTGTCCGACTTTAGGTACCTCTAGACTATGTGCCTAAGTTCAAATTATTTCATTGTTTACTATGATTAATTTTTATTTTTTTCATTCCTCTAGCCAAGTGGTGTGCCTCCCCTTGTTAACTTATTCATTGGTACTTTCTCTGTTTTTTTTCCCTTATGATGCCATTGAAAATTTACCTTCATATGGAAATAAATATCTCAATAGCTCACTCGAGCATCCCGCTAGGTTTTTGCATATGCATGTTAATAATTTGTATTTATACATTTCCTAGGATAAACCCTTCTGATTATTGTCTTATGAGGAGGCATTTTCTATGAGGAAATACTACTTTTCCCTAAAATGCTTCTTACATGATTTTTTAAAGCTTCGTATGGGTTCGTTCTAGAGCTCCATGTAGAAACCCGCACAAAAGGATTTGGAGCCACTTCGTTCCACAACTATTTTGCAATAGGTCAGTGTAAAATTGCATTTCTTTCTTGGTTGCATGCTATGTGGAAATGTCGAGGAAGATGGATCAACTTGCTTATTCCTATTTTGAAGTTATCAGTTATGATGAGTTGACTTTGTAGCTCGATCGATGGACCACTCTAGAAATATCTGTAATTTTATTGAACATTTCTACTGCGAGTAGCAAAATTTAAATAGTTGGTCATGCTCGTCTCATGTACACCATATTCACATGCGGTTGTTTCAAACTAATTTTATAGTAGACACTTAGGCCTCCATATTGTGGTTGTAATGATTTCTTGTACACTTGCAATCCCTGTTAATTTTACTATTTTGAAATATTATGATGTTTCATTTTATTCCTTATGTATTTTTATAAATAGGTTGTTGGATAATTACCTATTTTGCTTCGGAGAGTTAGATATAGTGCCTCACTGGTCTTAGTGGTTACCTATTTTATGTCTCCATATATCAAATTAGAAATTATTTTTTTGTCCTTGACCGTGTAATTTATAAATATTTGTCTTAGCATGATTGATATGCCAAATTGCTCCTATTGAGTACAATGAATATTTTCTATTCCATTCCTATCCTCATAGTGCTAGCTATAATGTATTGCTTTGAAATTCTAATTTTACACACTACTCGGAACTATAAATCGAATAAATTCAACTTATGTAGTGTAGAGGCTTTAATCGGCATGTTCCTTTCTTGCCCAAATAACTATGATTTACTTAACTATATATATATATATATATATATATAATATATATATTATATTATAAGAGAGAGAGAGAGAGAGAGAGAGAGAGAGAGATATGAAAAGGGACATAAAATACTATTAATAATCCATTATGTAGTCTAAGATGAATTTGTATTAAGATTTGGAGAGTTATAAGGTTTAATGGATCTACTTATATTCTACTTAAAATATAGTAACATGGTTTAAAACTGTAGGCATTGAGATCAGAATCTAAGGATGAAACATATATTTTATGTTCATGGTTACAAGAAATTTTAAATTCATGTAACAAAGTTTGAGGAAGGTCTAGAATTTGCATTCTACCAGAAAATTTGCTTGCTTGACTTAAGCCCTTTGAATTTGGGCATGGTAGTGTTCATTACAGAAACAATCAAACACTAAAAAAAGGTAAAAATAAAAAATAAAATTTCATGCATTATGACCCTAGAAAAGTTAGGGAGGAGCGAACTAATCTGTATAATAAGGAGATGCAAAATCCTTACTTGTCCATTGTCCTTTAATGAATTGATGGCCGCAATCAAGACCTGCCTTATCATAATCATTAAACCCTTTGCACAATAAGGACATGCAAAGTTCTTACTTGTGCATTTCCTTTTGATGAATTGTTGGCCGTAATCAAGATTTGCATTATCATAATCATTAAACCTTCAAATCTAGATAAAATTTATGCTTTGATCATATAAACCCTCAGAATTGTTTACCCATAAGAACAAAAATCATCTTTAGTTAAAATGAATAACTCTCCATAGTCCAAATTCATACCCATGTAGAAATGACTAAGATCTCAATAAGGACATGAAAAATGCTTACTTGTGCATTGTCTTTTCATGAATTGTTGGCCGTAATCAAGATCTGCATTATCATAATCATTAAACCCTCAAATTTTTTTATCCATAATAATAAAAATCATCTTTATTAAAAAGGAAGAATGCAATCATGATTTTCATTATCATAATTATTACACCCTCAACCCATAAGAACAAAAATTATGTTTAGTAAAAAGGAGGAATGCAATCAAGATTTTCATTATCATAATCATTAAACCCTCAACTCTAGATAAAATCTATTCTTTGATCATATAAACCCTCGAAATTATTTACCCATAAGAGCAAATATCATCTTTACTAAAAAGGAAGAACTCTCTAGAGTCCAAATTCATACCCATGTAAAAATTACCAAAATCTCCATCTAATCGTTGATGCTTTGCTGAGGTGTTTCCCATGCAAACTCCATCTGGGGTTCCAATCCCATGAAATCCATAGATCACGTTGATGGTATTCCCTCTCGTTCTTCAGACTTTGGAACTGTAGTAAAACATTCTGCAACTCCATGTGAATTTGATAAACTCTCAAGGCAACATCGTGAATATGCATTTCATGCAATCTCATTGGAATCTCCAGGGCTTCGGCCTGGGTCCCAATCTTTTGTTGTGAAAAAACCACCCTTAGATGAAGCAAGAACAAAGCTAAAAACCATTAACAGTGCTGCCCATTTGTAAGGTTCATGTTAAATTCTTGGATCTTGCATTTCAGTCTCTTATCCAGCTCTAAAGCTGTCTCTCAAGGCCTCATCATGATTTCCTTGAATCCAACGATTGATTGTGCTTTAGAATTGGGCCTAATAGATTCCTTATTTAGCACAATATGAGTATCTTCCAACGTAAGTGTCACGTTATCAATGCACTACTTAATGTACCACGTTAGTCCGCGCTCTTGTAAAGCAGTAACCAATGTTTCTTTCTTCATATGATCATCTATGATACCTTGAGCTTCCCATATAGCCTTCGCGACAAACCAAAACTAGTCTACATCCTCATTTCTCAAAACCTTTGAAAACGGGAAACTTTACTGCATTCCCCATACTAAATGGCGATGGTGGTGGTGGTGGTGTCAGCGAAGGTGTATGTTGCAGAGGTGAAGATGGAGGCGGTGTGGATTGATGTGGTATTCATGGGAACTCTTTTGTTATTAACTAAACAATCCTCTATGGTGAAGCATGTGCTTCTTCTTCGTCATCATTCAGAAGAGGCTCGATCAATGGGCTATATTCATAGCTTGTTTCCCCTCCATCCTTGAAGATCTTTCCACTTCGCATAGCACCAAACATCAAGGTAACTGCATAACCTGCTTTTCACATAAGAGCATCTTAATCCAAGTATTCAAAGACATTAAATACTTACCTCGTGGTCCTTTGAAGAAGCGACCCTCTGCTTCGTTGTAACTAACTGAAGTATCGACCGTGAACTTTGTCACAAATTCTCCTATGATATAATCAAGCGAGTGATCAACAACACATGTGATCATACCTTTAGAGGCTTCCAATATTTGCACTAACTCCGGGGTCCACACTGTGGGACTGTGAAGCCTCCACCTTCCTTGGTCATCTGCCAATTTATTGATCCACTTGTATAATTCAACCAAGAAGGAACAAAAGAATATTTCATGTATCTCTATGTACAAATATTTGTCCAACCATTGTTCTTTTGTCAATCGCCAATTTCTATTTTCTTGCACTGTGAATTCGTGGATCCTTTTATCCAACCAATCTTCAATTTCCTTCTTAGGTGTATTCTTGTGATGGGACATTGCACATCTCTTTATTCAGATCTTGATACCAACAATGGAACCATTTGTTGGCTTGGTGGGTACTAACGCAAGTTCAGAGTTAAATTAGCCAAACAAATTCCTACACTACTGACCCTTTCAGCATCAATCCACTGAGCGCAGACTAAATTCTCACCCGAAGCAGTATGGGGGGATGTTGGAACCAAGTTTCTTCACCAAGAGATGGTAGTGATGTCATTTTATCCCTAGTTCTGTCTTCACATAGATCGATAAGCCCTAAAAGCTTATCGATATACTTCCCTTAATCAACCCTTAGACCTTTGTGAAGGTCTACAACTATCTTTTGTGAACCCTAAAAAAGTTGAATTGACCACCTACACACTTCTGTAATTACTCCTACTTCCGTATTTGCCCATATTATCTTAAGTATCTGATAACTTTAATGTGCGTTAAGATACTCTTTTCTTAAACATATATTATTACTCGCATTCATACGATAGTATAAAGTATGTAGATTTGTACATCAATATAGTATTAAATAATAAACCCATTATTCGTCATAACATAATCACATTCATACATAAAAAAATGAAATGGATCAAACACAAATATCTCTATAATAAGTTTGTTTATTAATAATTCAGATCTTCTTATAGACTCAAAGTACCCTACGCACTTAGTTGTAAAGGTCCGTGCACTTAGTTGTAGACTCTACTCTAGGAATGTGCGCACACAACTGCAGAGCCTCTCTTTTACTCTAATACTCTTCGCTCTTAGCTCTTACTGACCCATTATAGTCATCTTCATCAATCGATGAATTGACTTAGACTCTTTAATAAAAAAAAATTTATACAATCCCATGGTCTCCGGACCATGGGGAGATCTACTAAATCCGACACAACATATATAAACAAAGGGTGAAACCCTTTAGGATAGTTTAGCATCTACGTGATCAATGACCACAACTTGCGGATACCTTACACTTTAGATACAAAATCTTGGGCTTTCTACCCTAAAACTTGTGCTTTTAACCCCAAAATAGATTCTAAGGGACTATGTCCCAACAATCAGTTTCTTCTTTTCTCCAAGTACAATGTATTAAGCTTATTTTATTCTTGTTTAGTGAATTTGACCACCATATGTGGTAATTTCAAATTCCACTTTGTATTTAATTAGGGAAAAAGATGAAAATGATTTGGGGTTAGTGTTTGAGAGAAATTTCATGGTCTGCAAAGTGTAAATCTTTTTGAGATTAGTGAAGCTTATGAAAATCATAAGTACTTGATCTTGGTTATCTGCGAGTCATGTCACTATGTTCTTTATGTATGTTTCTTCTCCTAGTGTATGTTTCATTTTTCATAGCAGTTCTATCTCAATATTTCATTACTTTATATGCAACATAAAGTAATCTTCTATTAGTCCGTCAACAAGTTCCCATTAAAAACAACAATTCCATCGTTTTTTATGAAATGTATCCAAGCAATCCTTTATTGAATTCCCTCGCAAAGCCACTCTTGCATTATTATATCATATAGCATGTTTCATGTACGATATAAAATATGAATTGCAAGATATAACGAGTACTATAGAATAATCTATAGGTAATATTACTATAGATTTATAATGAAGCGGAAGTGGTGGACATCATAACAGAACTGTAAAAGTAAGCTCTAAACTTCTTTAATTGCTTCATTCTTCTAACACAGGACAACAAAATCCTTGTAAATAATCCATTCATTTTAAGCCCAAATTTCAATGTCTTAATGGGAAGCAACAATAAAAGGCACACGACAACTGTGGAATGGATTTGCATGTAACATGTTATTATCCAAATAATGGTGCACTACCAGAGGTGCCTCCATATGCATAAAGGAAACATCATGGGATGTGGTAGCTAGAATAATACTGGACATCTTACAGAGTTGAAATATTGTGGTAAGAATAATAACTATCTTTCCCAAAGATACAAATTCCCCATGTTGAAGCATAGCTATGTCCTTTCTATAGTCAATAATCTCAAGGATGCCATCTAGATAAAATCTTCCTACGTCATAGTAGAGAACCATCACACTCCTCTCCCATCCACCTTGTCCAACAAAAAAAAAGTATTAGTGTAAACCATCAATATAATTATTATTATTATTTTCAAAGAAGTTAAGCCTCGATGTTCGATCACCTTTTAGGAGTCATAATTTTCTCTTCTTTTGTAAATTAACCTAGAGTTACATGGGGACCACCAATAAATATATATGCTCATGACTTTCATGAATATGGCATCAAATACACACCTATTTCTAAGCCAATAAACTACAAATGTAAACAATACTATTCAACATAAAATAAAATTATAATAGTGTATGGTTCTAAGATAATTGGAATTGTGATACTAAAGTCAATTTTGAGATAACAATGAGCTTTAGAAGGAAAAAGGAATGAGAAAAATAGGAAAAGAAAGTTAGAACAACCTGGAAAAATTCATAATGGACATTTTAACTAAGAAGATCAGCAGCAACACTCATAAAGTTATGTTGATGTCTTGAAGAAGCATTCCTGTACTCACTATTAGATTCAAAAACCTCTGCCAATAGGACACCTACTCAACTTTCACATGTCATGGGTCTGTAGTTGATACAGTGACACTTCTCCTCCTGACAAATTATGATGCCTAGTCTAAGACCCATATGAGTAGTACCATCATCATCGTCATCCTGGTCTCTAGACACAGATCATTATAAAGGGGAAAGTGACAAGGGGAACTTCGATTTGTTGTATAAAAATATGAGACCACTTTCTTATCCTTTACGAAGTCAAAGATACCTTTACCTCCAATAATAGGTGCATGGAGCGCAACGAAACCAAATGCTCTTTTACATAAATTTTGTTATTGAAATGAGGATGTAACTAAAAAATTATTGAATGAAACATATGGTTCGCCAAAGAGGCTATAATGTGTAGCCAACGGGTTACCCATTCTCAAGTTTAAAATCTAGTATAAATGTGACCCTTAATTGGTATTATAATGTACGGCTAGTGTTTATGGTATGTAGTTTAGATATATTAACTACATATCATGTGTAGGAATTCATGATTTTCTATTAAAGGAAAGCATAAATAACGTTAAAAAACATTTCTATGTGAGTTATCTACCATTGAAAAAAATGAAATGGCTCCAATGTAAACCTTTTTTTTATTTTTATATCAGCAAGAAAGTAATCATGCTCATGAGAAGGAAATTAATGATGTTTAATCTTATAATTGATCTATGATATTTTCATACAATCCAAGAAAATCATTTTGGAAACAATATAGCTTTTACATCAATTTTCAAATTGCTTAGATATTTGACAAACTATTTTTGAAAAGAATGAGTAGAATCTTGTGCATTATATATCATTTGTATTGTTCACTTTCTACATGGGGATGTTAATCATGTAACCAAATGTAGTGGTAAGATGGTCCTCTAGGGCAAACCAATTGTAGTATCACATAATGAGGCTATTTCTTATGTTCCAAGGTAGAGTTTACAAGTTTTTAATCTTTCATGGTATCCAAAGATACCTAAGTTATAACCTAAGTATTGTAATCATCTCAGAAGATGTTGAAAGAGAAATAAATACACCCACACATAGGAATTCAACTTATTTTATCAAACAAATTTCCTTTTGTCATGATTGAGAAAGTTTGCATTACCCCTATGTCATGGTTATCACAAATTGTATTTAGATTTATAATGATCAAATTAGAAGCTTTTAGATAAAGAATTTGTAAGTGGGAAATATCTACTTTGCCAAAGTTACCCAAGATGTTCATGTGGCCTCAACTTCAATCAAAATCATAAGCATAAGTGGCCCAAAATGGGAAAACATGTCACTAGGGAGATTCGAACGCTAGACAAGGGTGGTATATAATGAAACCTTGCTTTCAATGACCAAGCAAGACCTAATTGTTTTAATTACTAAAAAATCACGCATTCTTACAATTTTCTATTTTTCTTTCTTCAAAACATTAAAATATATCAAGGCCTTGGTCTTTTGTGGGAAATATAGGTACATGTCTTTTCCATAATTGAATATTTAGAATATTTTAAAATTAAAATTCCAAAATAGATTGGTTCCTTGGACACTTAAAAATATTAAGCTTGGATATTTATTTATGGGGACTTTAGTTGAACCAAATCCCATGATGTGAGATAAGGGTTGATTTATTCATTTTTTAAGGTCACCAAATTAATTTCTAGGAAGGTCCAAAAAGAGGAAAATCACTAGGTTGATATGTAAGCCTTAGTAACACCTCTTAGAATTACAATACAAATGGGTATTCTTCTCTACAAGACTTTGGTTATTCAAAATAGGTCATTGGTTGGGCGTCATAAAATTAAAGGCTTCAAAAAATTACTTTTCGAACAGGTTATCATAACATCTATGAAAATATTAAAGAATGCACTTACTTAGAAAGAGTATTAATGAGCATGGAAATATCAAACAGACACGTTGTAGGCATTTTCACTATCCAAAGGATAGTTAGAAGAAATATAAGATCGTTCATGATGGTTATGTTATGCTAAAAAACCTCTCTTATTCTAATGTTGAAGCGCCCACCATATAATAGTAAATACAACATTAGAAGTAAAAGACATATATTGAACCCGATAATTAAACAAAATAAACTCACTAACTCAACAAGAGTATTAACCTCCATGGAAATTTTAACAAACAAGTTGTGGTATTTTTATAAAGTGAATGATAGTTGGAAAACATCTAAGGGAATCACTAGGACTCACCAACTAGTCCAACTCTTCAACATCATGGATATTAGTTAGAAATGGTCCATAACTTCTTGGGCTATTCTTCTATAGAGGTAGGGTGAAATTGTGTGCAAGAAGTTAAAAAGCATGCTTGACATGAAGGTGAATTATTCCAAGTAAGCTCCTTCATTTTTTAAAATGATTCAACATTATCATCTAAAGGTCCTCCAAAATTACTCCAAAATTATGTTCCCTCCCATAACCATAATTCTGTGATGAAACATTGACTTAACAAAACACAAAGAGGAAATAGAAAAACAAACCAAAAAGAATTTGAAGAATGCTTGAAGCAAGC
>APFE031045509.1:0-16192 GCA_000404065.3 Pinus taeda
AGTTGGGATTGCAGGGCATTGCTTGGGAGGACTTCATCTCCCGTGACTTCTTCAGCACATCACAGGTACTATCAGAGCCAGAGCAGGAGATGGGTGGTCCTTTCCATCAGTATGAGCACCATGAGACCACTACCATGCCAGTTTTTGCTACATATCAAAGAGGCAGTAGGCACTTGTTTGTAGTAGTAAAGTGAGTGTTATTTCCACCCAGGGTGGAAGGGGCCTCACTTTCGGCATCAGCGACACAAGTACTAGACAAGGGCAAGAAGCCCGTGCATAATGAGGGGCCATCACATGTATAGGAGACCGATGTCATCCTCATTCAGGATGGTGAGGCAGAGGCGGAGAATGCGCAACTTAGGATGACCATTCAGGAGCAGGACACGGAGATCCAAGACTTGATACTCAATGTGGAGAGGGCCAGATGGATCATCAACTATTTGGAGCAGAGGAACAAGCAACTTGAGGACCAGCAGGAAATCATGGAGCTGCAAAGCATCCGTGAGAATCGACAAGCTGCACAACAAAGGAGGATCGAGCTCACTACCTTGGAGCAAGAGATCAAAAATGACCGTGAGTCATGGCTAGAGCGGATCAATATCCACCTGGAGAGACTGTTGGAGAAGGCCAACAAAGACAAAACCATATTGAGGAGGATGGCTTGTCATTACAGGGCATGGAACATGAGCGCAAAGACCCGAATAAGGAGCTTGAAGGCCAAATTGAGCAGAGCAACAAAAGAAGCAAAAGAGCAAGATCGGCTTTGAATCTTGGTTGAAGCCTTTGTGGCCAAGCATAGTGCCTCTTAGAGAACCTCTAGCCCAAATTTCGAGAAATTTGGGACAATTTTGGTCACATGGAAATTTTTTGGCACAAAAATAGGTTTTTTCTCTATACGTGCCGCGCCATCGGCGCGACGCGTAGGATTGGGAGCTCCAAATGAGAAATGGTTTGAATTTTTGGATTCATCATGCAAAATCACGACTACTAGCACTTGGGCAAGAAATTTGGGCATGATTTGAGTCTCCAGGAGGTCAAAAACACCTAAACAATGGCCTCACTGCCCCTATTTTGACACACACGAAGAAGTCTTGGGAGAATGAATATTTGGAGGGGAAAATGAGCTCCAAATTTGAAACTTCCACTTGGTTTGGAAAGTAGATAGGACAGGCTTTCCAAAAAGCACACTTGGGCACATTTTGAACTCTTGAAAGTGCCTCAAAATTGGCCTCAATGTGGAGCGGCGCATACAGAAAATGGCGCAGCGCATATAGGAAAAAAGGCCCAATTTGCCTCTGTTTTGAGAAATTTCGATTTGCAACTTTTCATAAGTGGGCCCTCAAAGATACACTTCATGTTTTCAGCACCAAATGTGGCATTTAAAGTATTTTCACTCCATATGGGCATCTATCCAAGTGGCAAAGGAAGGTAAAGGGTCACCCAAGCCATTTGTCAAGTTTGTGGCGCTGCACCTGTAGCTGCTGTTTGGCTCCCCAACTTCATTTTGTAATGATTTGTGTAACTCCCCAACCCTTGGGCATTCTATCTCTTCATGGCACATTCTATATATTGTATGCAAACTATTTGCAAAGGGTTGGTTGGCTTGTAACTTCTGGAAGACTGTGGGAAGGAAACTCTGTTTCTTCATTGTATATTTTTTACAGAGGATTAATGAAAGGCAGTGACGTTATTTCATGAGATTCATGTGGTTGTGAGTGCAACAAATTTGTCTCTTATGTTTCATATGTATCTTGTTATGTTTCATAGCTCATTTCATATTCATTTCCGGTGAAATTTTCTAAGTTAGATAAGGTAGAATTCAATTTTGTTGCTCTGCCTGTGGGAAAATTTCATGTTAAGTGTTCTTCTTCTGTTGAAAAGGATTCATGTTTCCCATGCCCTTTTCACCCTCCTAAGCAATCTCTCCATTCCGCTTTGCTTCAAACTAAATTGCTGGACTCTCCGCTTATCTTTCCTCATGAAGTAATCTATGTATTTATATTAAATTATCTGTTCATTTGAGGTCCATTGGTCCCATACCATCTTAGAAACACAGTCATTCATAAAAATCACTTCTTGTATCCATATTCACTTACTAGCCTAAGACAAATATTCCGCTGTAAGTCATCTCAGGCCATTTCGTTTATCTATTCACTGAGTGTGACTCAGAGAGATCCCTCTCTGTTCTGGTAGGGCTAGCTACCAGACTGAGTGTGGTTTGTGGTTACCCTGAATTTTGCCTTCTTTCAGCCTAAGGCAGATTTAGGTGCTAACACCTTCTTTCTCCATATCTTGGGATTTAATGATGTTTTCTCTTTTTGAAGTGATGGCCGAAATTTTCTCTTGCATTCATATTCTTCATGACAAAAGTTGTTACAAATCGAACATTCTACTTCATTTTCAAGAGGAGAGAATTTATTATAGGAACTTTTATTGATTCCTGTTACACCCCTTTGATTTTGTGCTTCTCTAGTCATGATGGTTTTGTAAGGAAAACATTGAGTAGCCTTATGCCCAAATTTATGACATGAAAAACATTGCCCATTAAAGAAGTTTCTGCGATCATAGAATCTTTGCCATTGCTTACCTTGTTGGTTGAAGCTTCTACTGATATTCATCCTTAGAGTAAACTGGGTGCAATTTACCTGATGAGTAATTTTAGGCCTTTGCTGATGATTGACATACTGTTCACTGGTATTTGCTCCATCAAGATAGCTTCTAATGGAGGCTGACAGCTTTTGTGATTGAGATGATTCTTCAATATATCCAATACCTGTCTTTATCAAAGGAGAACGTTGAACTTTGATGATTTCATTTAAAGTTTCAGATCCTTTAGAAAATCTAAGATTAAGATATTTTTTCTTCTCAAGTTCTTTTCTTAGACCCAAAATTTCATATTCTAGATTTCCATTTTGTTTTTCTCTTTTAGTGAGTTCGTGTGTCAACGTATCTATGATCATATTCTTTTCTTCTAAACAGATTTTGAGTTTAGTGATTTCTTCAAGGAAGTTGTCCTCTTCTGTGGCATCCAAAAAATCATCATTTTCATAAGCCATGAGTAGTCTACAATCTTGTTTAGTTTCATTTTCATCACTATTTGTTGGGTAGCAGATCCCCCACGTAACGGTTTTGGGGCTTAAAGCCCACAATTTTGGGTAATGGTATTGTAAAGGCTCCGCAAAGTGTGTGGAGCGTGAGTTGTAATAAGTCAAGTCAAAGGGTAGTCCGCCCTAAAAGATTGTAATCTAATATAGAAAGTGTTAGCCTACCCATGGTCTGTGGACCATGGAATGTATAAATAAAGCGAGCCTCTAGGTGTAGAAGGTAGTTAAGTTTAGATTAGATCTGAAGTGTTATGGATGGTTGACTATGATATTCGCTCTGACTTTGTAAGTCCGAGTCGAGGGTTATAGTAGTAGAAGAGGCTCTGCAGCCGTGTGCGCAGAGGCCTGGTAGAGTCTGCAGCTGTGTGTGTAGACCCATGTAGCTGTGTGCGCAGGGTAGGAAGTGGATTGTAACAAGAAAAAGCATTAATAAAGATAAGTTGGTTTTGGAATATCGCATATCTGTTACTTTGTTTCTGTTAATGCATCTATTTACAATTTATGATTGCACACATATCTATCTATGTTGAATGGTGAAGGAAGGCATTGGGCCCATTTAAGTTAATTCAAGGTCTATAATACCAATAAAACATTCTAAGGGTAAGGGATCTAGGCAGTGCCTCCTCGCGCTCGGTACAAGGGCTGCACAAAGGCTAGATAGCTGCATGAAATAGTACAAGTGCAAAAGATAGGTTTACAAACTCTCCAGACCTCATTAAGACACCCTTATGGTGCAGAAACCTGGCTCCAACACCCTCCCATACTACCTTGGATAAGACCTCAGTCCGCGCTCCGTAGACTGTTTCCGAAAGGGCTGATAGTTTCGGGATTTGTTTTGCTAAAACACTTCTGAACCTGGGTCAGGCCCCATCCAGCCAACAAATGGTTCCATTGCCGAGACCAAGATCTTCCTAAGGGATTTCTGATGTCGGAACACTGGAACCCTATGAAGAAGGAAATTGAAGATTGGTTGGATCAGAAGCTTCACGAGTTCGTGATACAAGAAAATATAACCCGACATATATCTGAGAAAAGGTGGCTAGATCGCTATGTATATATAGAAATCCATGAGATCTTCTTTGCATCCTTCTCTTCAGAGCTGCATGATTGGATTGTGAGGTTAGTCAATAGCCAGGGAAGGTATAAGCTCGATAAACCAATAGTGTGGACTCCAGAGTTGGTGCACGGGCTAGAGGCCTCAGAAGACCAGATCACGTGGGCCGTAGACCATTGGCTAGATCTGATAATAGGAGGGTTTATCATTGAATTTGTGATAGACATGGAGTGGAAAGGTCTACAAAGGTATCGAAGGGTTAGGAAATAGTCCTTTAATTTCACCTCCACGAGTGAGCAAGGAAGAGCTCACTTACCAACCCCACGTACGCTGCCACCCATGTCACCTCGTTCACCTCCATCCTCACCCACACCACCTCCACCTAACTAGCAGTTTAGCATGGCAAGTGCAATCAAGCTGCCTATATTCAGAGGAATAAGGAACGAAGATCCGGATTAGTTTTGGTTCATAGTAAGAGCAGTGTGGGAAGCACATAGGGTTATGGATGAAAACATTAAGAAGGCCATATTGGTAAGTGCGCTGGAGGATCGTGCACTGACTTAGTATATCAAGCACTTGAATGATAACCCAAATGAAGGAATAATGGAGATCTAGATCGCATTGAACATAGAATTTGACTGGCCAAAATCCGAAACGCAGTCGATCATCAAATTTAAGGAGATCATGATGCTTCCAGGCGAAACCCCCTGAGATCTAGATCAGAGGACCAAGAGTAAGATCTGCGAGGCTAATATGTTACTAACAGATGTGTAGCACAACACGTGGTTCATGGTGACTTTGACACTGCACCTAAGAACGACACTATCAAAACATAAGATCTCAACCTAGGTAGAAGCATTAGAAATGGAAATGAGGTTGCATGAAACACCGATACAAGATCTGGGGTTGGGAGTCCAAAAAATCCATGTGTAGCTAGAAAAACTATGCTTGGAGATTCAGAGTTTGAAGTAGGATAGGGCACCCCAGCAGGAAGCATGCGAAGAAGTGTGGTGCATAAACTGTAGAAGCCAAGGTCATGATAAGGACCACTATCCAGTATTTGCGAACTATTTTGTGGCAGGGGGACTAATGCCATTGAGACTAGAGGCTTAGGTAGGGCCAAGCACAACACCTGTGCTATGGTGTGCGATCTGTTAGGTGGGCGGAAAGCACATGATAGAAAACTATCACCTGTTGTAGAAGTATACACAAACTCCATAGCAGTTATTTTGTAACTTTTATAGATCAATAGGCCACAATGAGCGAAACTATTGAAGTTATGAATTGTTGATGGATCAAACACCTTCCTACATGATGTAGATCGAGGCATGAGGTCAGGATCTAGCCACAACCATAGGGCACGGTGGATTCCAAGGACACGGACAAGGAGGAGGAGGAATGGGACCCGGATAAGGGTGCAAACAGTTAATCTACTACAATTGTGGAGGCCTTGGGCACTACACGCTTGATTGTACAAATATGAATAGAATATGTTGTCTGTATTACTATTAGTTTGACCATGAAGTGGTATATTTTCCAACGTTGATCGCATAGATGCATGAGAAAGGGGTACTACAGCCTCCTCCAACATAGAGTATCCAAATGATGAGGTCAGAACCGTGCGAAGAAGACCCTAACATGAACATGGTACTCAGAAGTAGCGTGACCACAAGGGATGATAAGGGAAATCAATCTGAGGGTGATACATGGGTTCGCAAGGCTCCTACGAAGGAACCTAAGTTTGACATGGAACACACAAAGGAAACGTTTATGGAAGCTAAGAAGAGCTTCACGAAGGCCTCTACTTCGGGTAGTAAGGATCAACCAGAGCCGAGAATGGATCCTTATATGCTTACTACCTTTTTAGAGACATGCATGAAGCTACTACATGACAATAAGGTAGTTAAAGGACTACAAGAGCTGATGACTAGGTGCGCAAGGTTAGGGGAACTACACGTAGTTTGAAAGCTGGGGAAGCATGCCTTGCCCACTAGAAGGGAAATGCGATTGACAACACAAGTTGGTGAATATGAGATGGATCAGGTCATCCTAGACCTTGGCTCGGACACGAATGTGTTGCCCAAGCAGACATGTGAATGCATGTGTGTTGAGCCCTGGAGAAGGTATGTAATTACCATTCACTTTGTCATCTTTTCCTTGAATTTATAACTCCTTTACATTATGAAATAAGTATATGGAAAAATACTATGATAGAATCTAGAAGAATTGTATGCAACGTAAAATGACTAATAATTACCCTTTTCCTCTGCAGAAAAAGGAGAAAATGGAAGATCGCCGTTCTAAAGGAAAAAACAAGACAAGGTTAACTGTTGTCCCTTTGACAGGGAACCGTATCCAAATAAGGCAATCTAAACTAGAGCGTATAAGCCAAGAAAAGGAAGAGGAGGTACCAAATCGGCATAAGAGAACAAGAAGATAACCAAGAACTAACAGTATGGCGAATCCCTCAAGATCATTTGATCCTGAGGGATCGCTACCTTAACAATTCACTGTATCATTGATATCTCCACTCGACTGCTATAAGAGGAGGCCGCATTGCTAACCCAAAAAAAGGGAAACTATTGTGGTTTTTATGAAACTTACTGTTGTAATTGAAACTTTGATCATCGACTTTCTCTAAGAGCGATTATTGTAACTCTGTTTTGATGTGTAATATATAAATTTTGGTTGTTGTTCTATCTGTGATTCTGGAGTAACCTTAAGCAGTGTGTCCCTAGAGGCTAAGGGCCTGGACCTGGTGGAACACTTGCTCCTGCACCATTATTTCCATTTTGTGTGTGGTTTGATTTCTTTTACCCGCTCTGTTCAGTAATCTGATGTTCCATACTATTTTACATATCGGTTCTATTATATTTCATTTCTACTTGAATAAGTAATGTTATTCTCTGCAACAAGAATGTTATGCTATTCATTCTAACTTTATATCACATCACTATTCCTTTAACAATTGGTATTATCATATAACATTGTTGTTCCTTACAGATTGCCATTGTTGTTCGATTACAGAGTACCAGTGTTGTATATTCATAAATCGATATTACTGTATTTATCTATGGTTTACTCTTGAACGTGATTGCTGTTCATTTGGAGTTGTTGTTCCATCATGATCATAATTGCTATTCCTTTATACCCGAGATTCATACTTGTTATATCGGAGCTCAGATTGATGTTCCTTTTAATATAGGAGTGTCGTGTGTAATATTTGATCTGGTTTGTTGTACATTTACATTTGATTTAAGTTGCTAATTCATATTTCATTTCCATTAGTTTGGTGTCCTATTTCCATTTGCTGTTCAACTCATTTATAAAGTAAAGATTGTTACTCAATTCTTGTAGAATGCCATTATTGCTTCATTCATTCCTATAGGTTAAGGTTTTGCTGTTCAATTTCTATTAAATAGATTTTTTGTTGTTCCATTTCTTTTCATTTGAATTATCATTGCTTTGGTGTGCAGAACGATCTGAAACTATAGTAAACATTGACATATGTTTTCCAGTTCCCAAATTGATGATCTTTTCCTTGATTGCTTTTTAATTGCATCAGTTTACAAAGGGAAGAGTTACCACTACTGTACCCTTGACTAATAAATTGTTGTAGCTTTTTGAGTGCATGATTTGAGTTTTAAGTTTCTTTCTGAAAGTAGATTTTATTCCAAGCATCCATCTACTCTTGTATTTAAATCACTATATTACTAACATTACTCTGATAAATGACCACCTCAAACTGAGTACACTCTTTGAAATAGAAAATTGTTCCTAGATTGATAATTAATGTAGGGTAAATATAGGTGAAAAAGACCCTTTTTACTGCTCAACATTTTGGTGCCGTTGCTGGGGAAAAGTGTAGCCATTTGTTTCCTTTTCAGAGTAGTGTAAGTACCTGCTAGGAAATAATTGGGTTTTGAAAATGGAAGGTAAGAACCTACATATGGAGCATGTAATGGCCTTGCTCCTTTGCCCGCTTCCCTGCAGATTTGTTTTTGTTTTGGGTAGAAATCAGTATTTGATTTGTGTTCATGAATAAGCAGGAAAAGCCTGAAAAAAGACCCAAACCACTACCCAAGCCTGATAAAGCTAAGGGGCCAGTGATCCTTGGCCATTCAACTTTCATAAATGAAATCTTGAAGAAAGAAAAATTTTAGCCTTCAGTAGGACCTAGAAAAGTTGCTTCTAGACAACCTACTAGTTCCCTTCAGGCCATAGGATCACCATCTGTAGCCTTTGCTGAGATGCATAGTCAAACCGAGGAGCAATATTTTCAAGAAATTGAGAATTCTAGCCCAAAATCATTGCAAGAAGGGAACCTTAGCAACTTCTGTGAAGGAAGAGGAGAAACATGGGAAACTAAAGAACCAAGATCTCCTCTTGGAATAATTCAGCCATTAAGCAGCCTAGATAAGGGATGTGTTGTAAAAATCATTCATAACAAAGTTGAAGAATCTCAAGAATCAAAACCCCCCAGACATTAGGGACTCTCATCATCCGAGACAAAGGAAGTGTTATTAAGGCCATTCCTGTTAAAGCCATCCCTCCATCTAGCCAACCTAGGAATACCCTGCTAGAAATTCCAGAAGGTTATGGGCACATATTTGACCAAATGGCCCAGAACTAGCCAAACACTCAAACTTCCACACTACAATATCCCATTGTAGATACTGCAACTAATGCACTAATGAAGGCAATTCCTCTGCAGCATATCCCTACATTTCATGGCCTAACATCAGAAGATCCAAATGCATTTTTGTTTGAATTTGATGTGATATGCAGAGGATATGACTATACCACTGATCCCTAGAAGATGAAACTATTTCCTTCTACATTAAAACGAGCTACTTTACGATGGTTTATGGGGTTAGGTGGAGGTGTTATAAATAATTGGGAACAGATGAAAGATGTTTCCCTAATGAAATATCAAGATTATTGTATATATAGAGAGTTAAAAGATGAAATATTTCAGATGGTAGCAATACCTAATGAAACACTAGAAGAATATGTTGAACATTTTTAGTATAATCTTCAAAGATCTCGTTATGCATCATTACCCTTACCTGATAATGTACTAAAAACAAAATTAATTAAAGGCATGAAGGAACAATGGATTGAAACATTGAATATTATGGGAAAAGGAGACATCTATCAAGAGGACTTTTCTAACATCATTAATTTATGTATCAGGAGCTCACAAGGAAGCACAAGGCTAAAACAAACAGAACATGACAACTTTACAAGGGACAACAAGATCTTTGGAGAAGGAGTAACTCACGCAAAAATTGGAAATTTATTAGAAAATTTCAAAATTGATATATTGGGAACTTTGACAACGCAGCTTGATATTATGCAAGCCAAGCAGAAACAAGCAGAGGCAGAGCAAAATCTGGCAATCTTCTATCCCATATGCAAAAATAAACACAACCACAAAGAGTGCCCATTAGATGCAGTCCAAGCTTGCACCATTGGTACAAAAGACCACTCTACAAAAAGTTGTCTCTCACTTCCTAGCTTGAAAGCAATGCACAAAGAAGTAGAAGAAGAACCAGAACCGGTGTACCTATTTAATCAGCACCGTCAATGGCAGCCACGACAATCAGGTATGTTCCCCGATCCAGCTTCTTCTTTTCAGCCTCCACAATATCATGCTCAACAATATAATACAATGTGGCAAAATCAACCTCCTTTCTCAAACTGACCGCAACAACCATTTCCTTCATCATCACCATAGCAAAATCAAACAAGCCAATATAATTGGCCAAATTTTCCCTATGCTCCACCATATTGGCAAAACAATGCATATCCAGCTCAATTGTCCCCTCCTACTTCACAGAATCAAGCCTGGCAGACAAACTGGCAAAGACTGATGAATCAGCCAGTAGGAACCATTCCGCTCCCTCAACCTACACTACCAACATTGCAACAAAACCCCCAGTCTAACTTAATACCGCAACTCCCAGCCCAACCCAACCCTAATCCAAATAATAGACCGGTTCAATATATTCAAATAATTGAAACACGAAAGATAGAAACCGATCTAAAGGAATGAAATGACCTTCAACTAAGATTTGGGCGCATTATAGAAACCAAGGGAGATAAAAAGGTTCAACTTGAAAATCAGTTACCTGTAGAACAACAATTACAAGACAAAGATGTGGCTACAAAACAAACTCATGATCAAATAACCGCATCTTCTCTCCCATTCCCAGAACGATTAATTATACCACGATCTATAGAACATCTTGATTTTGACATTCTGGGAGAACTTGAAAACCTGTACATAAAAATCCCACTCCTCCAATCCATTCAAGACATCCCAATATATGCAAAGACCATCAAAGAGCTATGTAGAAAAAAACCAAGGAGGAGAATAACAAATAACCCAACAGTCCAAGCAGTTGGCACCTTATCTGACCTATTATCAGGAAAAGAAACACCCGTCAAATATGAAGACCCAGGAAATCCAATAGTAACTGTACAAATCAATGGACAAACCTTTTCAAATGCCTTAGTCGATTTAAGCGCTGCAATTAATATCTTAACAACTACGACTTGTCTAAAATTGGGCATTACATCAGTAGAACCAACCTCCACTTTATTAGAACTGGCTGACCAATTAGTGGTTAGGCTGGAAGGTACAGTACATGATGTCATGGTATTTGTTGATTCCTGGGAATATCCTACCGACTTTCTCATAATAAACCCTAAAAACCAACTTGATGGACACCCATTAATTTTAGGCAGACCTTGCCTTGCAACTGTTGATGCTTACATTAGCTGCCGACAAGGTAGTATGACCATAACTAGAGGGCCTAATATAAAAAATCTAGCCTCATATCCTCCAACCTAGCCAAGTGTCACAATAATAAAAACTAACAAGCATCCTCTATCATACCTTACCGAAAATATTAGATCCCCATTAACTATAGAAGATGCCCTTGATTTCAAAGATCAAACAAAAGATTATATTATTAACAATTTTATTATCCAAGCTAAATCTAGATCTCATATATAATGGCACATGATAGAGGAAACATTTGATAATGAATTGGAAGAAGATCCTCTCAAAGAAACTCATGACTAGACGATACCTACTACCTCTATTTCAAATAGCAAAACTGTAGAGATTGAGCCAGACAAAACTTTAAACATTAATAGTAACCTGACTCCTGAACAAGAACACAAACTGATCTAGCTACTGAACAAATATAAGGAAGCATTTGCATGGGATTATCCGGATATGAAGGGAATCGATCCCCAGTTATGTACACACCACATTTATACAGAAAAATATGCAAGATCTATTCTCCAACCTCAAAGGAGAATTAACCCTCATCTAAAAGACATTGTGAAAGTTGAACTACAAAAACTTTTAGATGCAAATTTTACTTATCCTATCTCCGATAGAAAATGGGTGTCTCCGCTTGTAGTGGTGCCAAAGAAGAATTTAAAGTGGATGACTTGTGTAGATTATATAGAATTAAATAAAGCAACCCAAAAACACCACTTTTCCCTTCCATTTATTGACCAGGTATTAGATACATTAGTAGGAAAGAAATTCTTTTCTTTCCTGGACAGCTTCAGGGGATACAATCAAATTCAGATTGCCCCTAAAGACCAAGATAAAACTATTTTTACCTGTCCTTGGGGAACGTTTGCTTACAGAGTCTTACCTTTTGGTCTATGCAATTCCCTTGCCACATTTCAAAGGGCTATCCTTAGTATCTTTTCAGATTTAATAAATGAAGGGATCAAATTATATATGGATGATTTCACACCATACAGAGATGATTTTGACCTAGCACTAGATACACTAGAAAAGGTGCTCCAATGATGTACATCTACCAGACTCTGCCTAAGCCATGAAAAATGCTATATGATGATGACTGAAGGCCTCATCCTAGGTCACTATATTTCAGCAGCTGGGATACAGGTAGATTCGGCCAAAATTCAAATAATCTTGTTAATACCCACTCCCACCACACAAACAGAGGTACACATTTTCCTTGGATTTTCTGGTTATTATAGAAGATTTATAGAACGTTTTTCTCACATTGCTGCACCTCTATACACACTAACAGGGAATGTTGACTTTGTGTGGATAGATAAATGTGACCACGCTTTTGAGGATTTGAAAAAGCTTGTGTCAATAGCACCAATACTCAAAGGTCCAAATTGGGACCTGCCATTCCAAGTTTCATCAGATGCCTCAAACACAGCTATTGGAGCAATCCTTAGGCAGGAAGAAGACAAAAAACCATATGCGATTTATTATATTAGCAAGAACTTGTCTCCTGCTGAGTTGAACTATACTGTTACTCAAAAAGAATCCTTAGCTGTAATACATGTTGCAAATAAATTTAGGCATTACATCACTTGATATCCTGTTGTTTCATACACAGATCACTCAGCGATAAAATATTTAGTGAATAAAAAAATCACAAATGGTAGAGTAACAAGATGGCTGATTTTATTGTAGGAATTCGATATCACAATAAAAGACTGGCTTGGAAAAGAAAACACTGTAGCTGACTTTCTCTCACGAATGTCAAAACTAGTGGATGCAGCAGTAGTCGAGCATCAGTTTTTAGATGAACATTTGTTTGCTATTACCGTCAAAACACCCTGGTATGCTGATGTTGCAAATTATCTAGCAGTAGGAAAATTACCAAAACATCTAACTCCCAATGAACGAAAGAAGATTGTTCAACATAGTACCCAATTTTCTTGGATTGGGGGCTACCTATTTCATATAGGGGCAGATATGCACATCAAGAGATGTGTCTGTGAAGATGAAATTTTTTATAGTCTAAAAGCCTGTCATGACAGACCATATGGTGGACATTTTGTAGATCGAATAATTGGTCACAAATTTCTACAAACAGGATATTATTGGCCCACAATATTCAAATATGTAAAGAAATTTGTTCAAGCCTGTGACAGTTGTCAAAGAACAGGACGCCCTAGATAGCCGACGAGATGCCTCTAAACCCACAACTAGTTATTGAACCATTCGAACATTGGGCGCTCAATGTTTTGGGCCCAATCAATCCATCATTGAATCAGAAAACATATATTTTTGGTAGCCACAAAATATGTCACCAAAAAGGTTGAATTAGAGGCATTGCCAAGAGCTATAGAGGATTCCATCATCCAGTTCCTGTTCCACATATTCGTGCAATATGGCATCCCAAGAGACATAATCGTGGATGGAGGACCACAGTTTGCTTGTAATAAAATTGCTGCAACATTGAAAAACTATCATTTTCAACACAAAATTACCTCTCCATATCACCCACAAACAAATGGCCAAGTAGAGAGTACGAACAAAGTAATAGAAGCAATACTGACAAAATCCATTGCGTCACACAGACGCAATTAGGCTACAAGATTGCTTGAAGCCTTGTGGGCATACAGAGAAACATGGAGAAGCACTACTGGTTATTCACCATATCAACTAGTATTTGCGAAGGAACCCATATTCCCAATCGAATTCGAAATACAGACCTTGAGAACAGCAAACCAAGTCAGTCTAGACTTGAACGAGGCCCAGATTAATAGACTGTAGTAGATTAACGAGCTGGATGAAATTAGGCTCTCTGCTCTCCAATGTATCGCATTGATCCAACAACAGAGAACCAAATGGCATGACGCCCTAATAAAAAACAAAGTCTTACGCAAAGGAGATTGGGCGCTCCTATATGATTCTAGGTTCTAGGATTTTCTAGAGAAACTCCAGACTCACTGCTCAGACCATATGAGATCCAAAAAGTACATGATAATGGTACCATTACCTTAACCACCATTGATGGATCAGGACACACCTTTAAGGCAAACGACCACTGTGTTCGATTATACCACAAACCACTCACTCGGGAATCCTTCTACTAGCAACTCCATGAAGACTCTGACATGCAGATTCTAGTTGAGGAAGAGGAATCTTCCCCACCTTTGGTTCATTAAGTTTTTTGACCGCTTTTACATTTTGTACATAATTTTTTTTTTATTTTGTTTCTGTAAATTACTTTCTGTACATATTTCTGAATTTCTGCAGCTTTTGCATTTTGCTGTTCCTTTTTGAAGGAACAATGTTTTCACCATGTTGTTGTTCCTTTTTCAAGGAACAACGTTTCACCATTTTGTTGTTCCTGTTCGAAGGAACAACTCTTTTTGATTTTGCTGTTCCTTTCAGAAGGAACAACATTTCCGCCATTTTGGTGTTCCTTTCCGAAGGAACAACACTTTCACGTTTTGTTGTTGCTTTCTGAAGGAACAACACTTTCACGTCTTGTTGTTCCTTTTCGAAGGAACAACACTTTTACATTTTGTTGTTCCTTTCCGAAGGAACAACACTTCTGCATTTTTGTTGTTCCTTTCCGAAGGAAAAACACTTTCATTTTTCCTGTTCCTTTCCGAAGGAACAACACCTTCATTTTTCTGCTATCCCTTTCTGAAGGAACAACACCTTCATTTTTTTGTTGTTCCTTTCCGAAGGAACAACACTTTCGTTTTCCACTATTCCTTTCCGAAGGAACAACACTTTCGTTTTCTGTTGTTCCTTTCCGAAGGAACAACACTTTCATTTTCTGTTGTTCCTTTCTGAAGGAACAACACTTTCATTTTCAACTGTTCCTTTCTGCAGGAACAACACTTCAGCATTTTCGCATTTTTTGTGTTTGTGCCTATTTTCTTTGCTATTCCAATTAAGGGACAGTTGTTGTTCCTCTCAATGAACAATAGTTTTGAGTTTCTTTTTGTGATTTTGTGTGTAGTCCTTGTTCTATTTTTTTTAGAGTGAATTTTCTTCTTTGTGTGTTTTATCATTCAAAGCATTTTTGAAAGTCATGGTCTTCTAAAGCACAACTATACATCTATGCAATGAATACAAAAACTAGAGGATATCGAAATTGGCAAATTACATAAAAAAAAATCATTATCTTTAGAAGAAAGTGCTTGGAATTGATAAAAGAAAAGAGGAAAGGACACAACTATTGATCACTTTGCTGTCATTATTCTACTAATACCGATATGATTGATTACTTTTATCATGATGCTTCTTTCTAAATCGCCATAATTCTCTTTGATCATTATTATTAAATAAGAATAACGACATATTTTTTTCTATTGAGATGTTAAGACTTCTTCCACCATCCCTACTCTTAAGGAGTGTTGAACCCGCCTTTGTATATAAATAGGAAAATTTCTATAGAAAATAAAATAAAATAAAAAATAAAAAAGAAAAATGTTTATATGATTGCTAACA
Organism: Pinus taeda; assembly: GCA_000404065.3. Classification (NCBI taxonomy): domain Eukaryota; kingdom Viridiplantae; phylum Streptophyta; class Pinopsida; order Pinales; family Pinaceae; genus Pinus; species Pinus taeda. The sequence goes on from APFE031045509.1 coordinate 15,431, forward strand.
TGATTTGTCAGATGAAGGATAGGGTGTCTCATCAAGAGCCAACCTACCATGATCATAAGGAAGAAAGTGAAGTGGCATTCCCACTAAGGCCACCACACTAGGGATATGATCCAAGAGGCACATCAAAAAAATAAAAATTCCTTGGAACAGGAGGTCTCATCACGAGCCGACCTGCCCACCTTTCACTCCTTCCTGGTGAATGGCATTGTGATTCATCTAGTTACCAAGCCAGCATAATGGCCTCCACTCTAACATTGCATGGCACTTTCCTATGCATACACAAAGGATTATGCTTCCAAGGGTGAAATAAACAAATCTGTCAAGGTTATGGACACCTATGGGCAATAGAGCTCTGTTGATGGTATTGAAGTCAGATTTCTTATACACCAATAGCAATTATACAACCCTTTTTCTTATATCTTTATAAATCGTTCAAATGAGATTATGTATATACCCCTTCTGAACCTTTGAAACATGAAAATCAATTACACATCAATTATGATGGAAAAAGTTGATAATGATCGCATCAGACCTTTTGTTCACGTCAGCTATCCTATCCTCCAAATTCTCGCATCATATCACGACATTTCCTTATTATTAAGCGATTCTATTTTATGCCTCGATTTCGGTAATCCCCTTGTCACTGTAAACATGGCATCTCTGTATACATTGTTCCTTAATGACACTGTAATATGGTAGTTCAGCATTTTTCTCCTTCATTTGACGGCCGAGGACGACCTATCATAATGCTTGGGGGGGGGG
>APFE031045509.1:16325-41607 GCA_000404065.3 Pinus taeda
GGGGGGGGGGTGGCACCGGTAATCCCGATAATTCGCTGAAATACATGTCAGCTCATCAATTTGAAGAATTAATGACTTGGGAATAGCAAATATTAACGATATTTTGTTTTCCAATGTGCATGGCTTGTTACTTTGAAGTTATTTCCGTGTTTCACTCTGCAAAAATTAGCAGTAAGTTTGAAATTCGAACAGCTTGATGTTCCAACATCTTCTCTGTGATTTTATAATAGCCAACTAAAATTTGAATAGCCTACTGTTCCATTATTGCCTCTACATTTTTACAGTGTGCTAACCATGGGAGGAAGATCAATTCGTAGGGAGCCATAGGTATTGGTAGTTTCCGATGCCACATGAGAGATCCTAGCAAGAGCGAGATGGCTAGTTTATCTTAACCGCATACAACAATCCAACGAAATGGTGGCAATTGAGTTTTTACAGAACCTGCATGAACATTATTCCATGGGGTGAGAGGAAGACAGATAGCAGTCACTGACGGCATAATTGTAGAAGTTTCAAGACTGCCTACCACAGGATCGGTGTGGACTCTGAAAGAGGTGAGATTGTGGGACGCCATGAAAATCTTCCAGGATGAACCTGACTGTAAAAGGGAAGGGAATTTTACCGAAAACCTTGGGAGAGCCATGGGCAGAATTGGCAAAGATTATGCAGAGCTACATCACTTGTGACAACAGGAAAGATGTGGTAAGACCACGACATCTTAAAATTTTATTTGTGTTAAAACAAAAGTGCACTGTGAATTTTCCCATCTTTTTAAATTATTTATTGCATGATGTCGCCCGAAGCATGAAGAAGTCTTGCCACTTAGAATCGGTAGTAAGTCACCATGGCTTAATACGGCTGATAGTCAGTCACAGCCTTGCCCAACAATAGAGTAGTTGGGAGGAACTAACTTTTTCAATAGATGGAGGACTGGCCTTACCAGCCCCAAAACGGAAACATGATACTGGTTCATGAAGCAGACCTCTGAAACAAAGGAAATCTATTAGACTGGCAAGAATCAGGGGAATACTGAGGAATTTCTAGGAAGACAGTGGTCAACCTGTAGAAATACATGATTTTGGAGACAAAGAACCCCCACAATTGGAAGGTGGGGAGAACGAAAATGAACTGGAAGAGAATGATAAAGAACCGGAGGAAGAGACTGAACAATCTGGTCAGGAGGAAGAGGAAGCAGAGCAATGTAGTGGAAGTCCACTGCAAAACCCGCTCCAAGAATATGAGTTGGTGCAGATTCTGTCCAATATGGGTGAATATACCCAAGCTCATAGCCCACTTAACCCCCACATTGATGAAGGACCATAGGAGCACTCTATTTATGGAAAAAGTGCATCTGGAGAACTGTGTGATGAAGATAAAGGAGAAGAGGATCCCTTTGCTCATGATGAGAGTGTATCCGGGAAGAAGAATGATGAAGGAGAAGAGGATCACTCTACTCATGATGAGAGTATATCTAGGAAAGAGAATGATGTGGAAGAAGAGGAACAATCTGTTCCTAGTCAGAATACACCAGAGGAATTTCATGATGAAGAAGGGGTAGAAGAAGAGGTTACCTAGGAAGCAATAGAGCAAACTAGGGTTTCTACCCCTTCAAAAACTGATTAGCATAGCAATGAAGAAGTACCCCGAGAAGAAAATAAGGAAATTGGCCAAGAGGAAGCCACAAAACTTGAGGAACAAGGTCCAGGCCTGAGTAAACCAACGACCATTCCTTCCAAGAAAATATAAGAAATTAGAAGATTGTGAAAGGAACAACAAAGATTGCTTAGTGTGATTAAGCAACTTTGACAACAGATAAGGGCTTTGAAAATGAGGAAGAAGATAAAAGGGAACTCTCTGATAAAGCATACAACTGCTTAGACAAAACCCTTTAAGAAAAAGATTAAGAAGACTCACAACTAGCTTATCATTCAAAACTGAAAGGAGTAGCACCCAACTGTTTCCCATGTCGAAGTACAAACATATGATATATTGGCCTGTGACAAGGAAATGCAGATAGAGGCACCATCCTCTAAGGAAATTCAAACCATAAATATGAGACGATGTAATAAAAAGATTCAAGTAAATCTCTTGCTTACAACTACTATGTGGGATAGTGACCTGACGACAGTAACTCTGCTAAAGGACTTGGTGTAAGCCTAGCAGGTAGTAGAGAAACTTATAGAGCAGACTATCTCTAGAGAAAAGTATGAGAAATTACAACAATAGCTGAGGGACATTAGCTTATTCGAAAGCTAGGCCTTCGAAGGATGGTGAAAGGAAGAAGAAAGAGTCAAAAAGGTAACTCATAGACTAGATATACTCATTAAACAAATGGATACCCTATGCTTTTTGTACACTGACGTTCTAGCGCGTAGGGCACCTACTAGGAATTATGCTTTGTTTTTAATGGAAAGATATTTACAATTGAAAATTAAAGTTGTTAAAGCAGGAGTTCCTATAGAAATAAACACTATTGACGACTTCATAAATTGTTGTAAGCACTATGGGGAGAAAGTTCAGCGCCTGTTATGTGAATTTTATTTGCACAATCTGGTATTAGATGGAGAAACAGATCAAAACCCTAGCCCTTTTGTGTGGGATGTCCAACTGCAGGCATTTATTTCTTTTGGTGTTAATCAAATAAAGTGGCTTAAAGCCTATAATGTCTTTCAAAGATAGGAAAATGGATTAGACTTATGGGTGAGAGGAGAACCTAGAGACCCACAACAATTATGGAACAAACATAGGAGCCTAATGAGAACTAAGGGAGTAATCAAAGCATTGGGACCTATCCACACAGCAGTCATACGAGAAGGGATAGAATATTTCTTTACCGTCAAAGACCTTTCCATAGCAACAGCTAAGTTTCGATATCAGACTTCTAATCCAAACATCCAAAACCAAGAACCATTTAATTATGAGAACTTTAAGCTAGATTTTGACTGCCTGAGTCTCTATGGTGACCTTGTTTTGAGAGAAGTACCATCTTGGTTAGGTGATAGATTTAGAAGTCCAATTATTTGGCACCCTGCACCAGGATATCAAGCCTTATATGAAATGTCTGAAGGACAGACAGGACATTTCTTTGAATTCCTAGCTAGGAATCATGGTTGTAGACCACCTCATGAGATCCCTTCTCCAGCCTATTCCCTCACTGCCTTGCATGTCAATTATAATGTTTTCATGAGGGCATGAAAAAGGGTAAGCAGGGGGGGGTGTTGAGCCCTAGAGAAGGTATGTAATTACCACTCACTTTGTCATCTTTTCCTTGAATTCATAACTCCTTTACATTATGAAATAAGTATATGGCAAATGATTATGATAGAATCTAGAAGAATTGTATGCAACGTAAAATGACAAATAATTACCCTTTTCCTATGCAGAAAAAGGAGAAAACAGAAGATCACCGTTCTAAAGGAAAAAACATGACAAGGTTAACTGTTGTCCCTTTTACAGGGAACCGTATCCAAACAAGGCAATCTAAACTGGATCATATAAGCCAGGAAAAGGAAGAGGAGGTACCAAATCAGCATAAGAGAACAAGAAGATAACCGAGAACTAATAGTATGGCATATCCATCAAGATCCTTTGATCCTGAGAGATCGCTACCTTAATGATTCGTTGTATCATTGATATCTCCACTCGACTGCTATAAGAGGAGGCAACATTGCTAGCCCAAAAAAAAGAGAACTATTATGGTTTTTATGAAACTTATTGTTGTAATTGAAATTTTGATCATCAACTCTCTCTAAGAGCGATTATTGTAACTCTGTTTTGATGCATAATATATAAATTTTGGTTGTTGTTCTATTTGTGATTCTGGGGTAATCTTAAGTAGTGTGTCCCTGTAGGCTAAGGGCCTAGCCCTGGTGGAACACTTGCTCTTGTACAATTATTTCCGATTCGTGTGTGGATTTATTTCTTTTACCTTCTCTATTTAGTAATGTGATGTTCCATACTATTTTACATATCGGTTCTGTTATATTTCGTTTCTACTTGAATAAGTAATGTTATTCTCTGCAACAGGAATGTTATGCTATTCATTCTAACTTTATCTCGCATCGCTATTCCTTTAACAATTGGTATTATCATATAACATTATTGTTCCTTACAGATTGCCATTGTTGTTTGATTACAGAGTAACAATGTTGTATATTCATAAATCGGTATTACTGTATTTATCTATGGTTTACTCTTAAACGTGATTGCTATTCAATTGGGATTTCTATTCCATCATGATCACAATTGTTGTTCCTTTATACTCGAGATTCATACTTGTTATATCGGAGCTCAGATTGTTGTTCCTTTTAATATAGGAGTGTCGTGTGTAATATTTGATCTGGTTTTCTGTACGTTTACATTTGATTTAAGTTGCTATTCCATGTTTCATTTTCATTAGTTTGGTGTCCTATTTCTCTTTTCTCTTCAAATCATTTCTAAAGTAAAGATTGTTACTCAATTCCTGTAGAATGCAGTTATTGCTTCATTCATTCCCATAGGTTAAGGTTTTTCTGTTCAATTTCTATGAAATAGATTTGTTGTTGTTCCATTTCTTGTCATTTGAATTATCATTGCTTCGGTGTGTAGAATGATCTGAAATTGTAGTGAACATTGACATACGTTGTCTAGTTCCTAGATTGATGATCTTTTCCTTGATTCCTTTTTAATTGCATCAGTTTACAAAGGGAAGAGTTACCACTACTATACCCTTGACTGATAAATTGCTGTAGCTTTTTGAGTGCATGATTTGAGTTTTAAGTTTCTTTCTAAAAGTAGATTTTATTCCAAGCATCCATTTACTCTTGTATTTACAACACTATACTACTAGCATTACTCTAACAAATGACCACCTCAAACTGAGTACACTCTTTGAAATAACAAATCGTTCCTGGATTGATAATTAATGTAGGGTAAATAGAGGTGAAAAAGACCCCTTTTACTGCTTGACAATGTGCAGGTCTGCGTTACAGTGGTATCCTATTAATTACAGATGGCGAACCAACAAAAGATCGTGCCCATGGGAAGATTGCAAGGGTAAAAATGGATATCAAAGGTGCGAGCACGTAGATTGACTTTGAGGTAATAGAGATTGTGGATGATAGTAATCCTTACCCCGCATTGTTAGGGATAGACTAGGCCATGGATATGAATGGAATCATCAATCTGAAGAAGCAGAAAATGATTTACGAGAAAAAGTCCCTACGCATAGTAGTTCTGCATGATCCGGCCGAAGGGGTGCTCTACAAAGAACCTGTGTGTGAGGATGACAACGATGATGAGCTGGATTGCATATATCAGATAATGGCACAAGACCCAGATTGGGTGAACCCGACTGAAGATGGAAGAATCTCATGGGAACGCAACAGTTCATGTACTTCAGATTCGGACAAAGAAACAGAACGATGGAAAAACCGGTTGCACGAAGTAACAACGCTAAATTACAACATGATGGTTAGATCACTACAGTGCGTGAGGTCTGAAGCAAGGGAACTGCCAACATACAATGGGGAGATAGGTTTGGATGAATTTTTAGACAAATTTGAAAGGCCAATACCAAAATAGCAGCGGTACGGTGCGATGGAATGGGCGTTGAATGCGGCACCCGCATGATGGTGGCAGACACACCAAAAAAATATTGTGAATTGGCATGAATATAGAAGATAGATGCACTTCTGGTTTGGATGTCCCTAGCATTGAAAGCAAGCTAGGCAGCCAGGGCAAAGCAGTTTGCATACCCACCTATGTCGATGGGTACAGACAAGTGCTAGGCAAGCACATAACAGGCTAAGGATAAAAAGACAAAACCTGACGTAGCAGCAGGAAAAGTGACGCACACCACAAATACCCCATGATGAAGCATTCACAAAGCTACGCCGAATAATGAATAAAGTTTACCAGGCAGAATGAATAGATTGGGACCTGCACATACCAGTAGTTCGATAGGCCTATAGGACCATAAGAAAAAATCAGAGCGCAACAGTATCAAGAAGAAAGGAAACTAGGAAGATAGAGAAGAGGCCCTAGACCACAGTAGGGATAGGATGTGAGGGCTTGGGTAAAGGAATTAGGCAGTTGCAAGAAGACCTTCGGAGAGGGAGCATGAGACTTCGTGAACTCGATGATGAGTGGGCATGGCTAAGGAAGAGAAGTGTGACACTGGACTAAGAAATGAACTAACTGAACACCGAAGTCGCACAAGTGGGCCGTGAGAAGCTAAGCATGTTCGGATCAAGGCTAGCCAAGCCTACTAGTGGATTAGAAAGAGTTGCAACCCTGCTATCATGGATGCAACCACACCTTACTGAACAAGGGAGTGTCCCACATAAAGAAGAGTGTGGCACGCTAATGGACGTAAGGATATTTGAAGGGTTCCCACAGCCCAGGCTAGCAGGAAAATTGAAGCCTTACACCAGGGGTGCGATAGCCTAACTCTCTGTAGGAAGCATAGCCTTAGCGCCCCAAGTAGTTGAAAGAAGGCATGGGACTATAAACAAGTTTGTAGAAGAGTTGAATGGAAAGGAGGTTCTGCGTAGGGCCAATCTGTCACAAGGATCACGGTTGCGCCTAAGGAGCTACGCTACTGCGTGCATAGGTTGGAGGTGACCATTGATGTCACTATTCATGACAAGAGGTCTAATTTAAGGCAGAGATGAGTGGGCGGCAAGCCATTAAGATAGGAATTATGAGCTATATTCAAGATGATCTACTGCCAAAAAGGTATTGCTGACTCAGATATGGAGGGAATGGCCGAGTTCAAATTCAAGACTTACCATAAAAGTCCTTGGGGAAGCTACGAAATGGCACTTGGTTGTTTGAGATTTGAGCTAGTACAGAGTGGCAAGCACCAAGCTACCTTGTCACCTGTAAGTACACGACCAAGCGAATCGACTATAGACACAATGTAGAGAACCAGAGTGAATTCATGGAAGTTACCCCAGAACCTCGAGTGACCCAAGTGGAGCCTGGATAGGTAGCAGGTGCACTAGAGGTACCGAAGTTACCATGCACTCCGTGACCACACAAAAACAAACAACCAATGGGGCCAGTTTGGGTATCACCACGGAACCCAAGAGTTAGTAAATTGTCAATGACAGAGAAGGGCAAAGTTGTCACTGTTGAAACAGAGGAGGAGGAGGAAGATTTGCAAGCCCTGATAGCCCAAATTGAGGCATAGATGATAAGGTAGAGAATGTCTCCCAAGAACCTTCAATGATAGAGTTACCCCCCTACATTCCCCCGTGGAAAGGGACAACCAAGATACCAAAGGACCTAGAGGCCACGGAGACTGCGCTCCAGACCTCGCCTCTTCTAGATGAGATAAGATTTGACGGTCCGCCACTGGGATGGGTACCGAATATAAAATTTGAAGACTGGGACCTCGTGAATAGTGAAAAGTTCCTACAATGGGTTGCGGAGAAATTACTGCAGCAAAAATGGTTGCGCGGTGTGGAGATGGCTGGGTTACTCCATCTGCGGTGGATAACCCACTACCACCACGCGCCCATCAGAATTTTTGTCATCCGACAACTACTGTGTCTAGTACATGATGGGTACCTTTGGCTAGAGGAGCCGATTCCCATCACAGCCAACTTAATTCACCAAATATCACGACTGCCTATTGAATGAAGCAATCCCATAGACATCGCAGGAAAGAGCAGTGACTTGGGCCTCACAGAAGCTATGAAGGCCAAGTATAAGCTAGAGAAGAGGAAGCGAGGGTATGTAAGAGCAAGCATCAAGGACTCAGGGGTGCATGACACCACCCAGCTACTGGTCAGCAAGCTCATGAGGAAATTACGTGCAGACGAAGTGAAATCTATAATTGCATTGGCAGACCAGAGTGTAGAAGGGGTCCAGTTCAATTGGGCGCAGTTTCTCTGCGAGGAATTTTTGACGAATTGTATGGAAGCCCAGGACCATAGTAAGACCTTCCACTATGTGTGGTTGTTGTTATCCATCCTACTAGTTGCCGGGGAGCTGCCGGCGGCCAACCATTTTCCTATCATTGAAAGGAACCTACTCGAGGCCGTGAGGTACACCTCACTCTGGGAAACGAAATACGTGACGAGGATTCAGGAGATAAAAGTGTTTTGGGAATTCATAGAGGAAATTTTATGAACATGGATCAACTGCAAGCCACACTTGTCCCTGACAATATATAACAGTTTACAAAGCACAGTAGAATTCAAGGCGGATATGGATAACTTGTATATTCGGGCGTGCAATGATCCAACCCGAGAATGGGTAAAACTGCCATTCATTGCCACAGATGATGCGATCTTCAAAGTAATGGCATTATGGTCTCTGGAGTGGTGCACCCCGAGCTTGGCAGAACTAGAAAAGATCACAGCAAAGCAGAGGAAGAGGGAGACCAAGTTGCACATTGCGAAGTTGGCAGAGAGAAAGCATCAAGAATAGGACCCAGCCATGCAGCGGAAGATGGATGAGGCAACAACAATAGAGTAGATCGTGTGAACCACAGCTGTGCCCACTCAGGAAACCAAGGAAGGTTAGGATATGTCCATGGAGTAGGACATACAAGGGGAGGAGGAGACACAGGAATGCACGGACCTTATAACAAAATTGACCCAACTCAAGAGGTCGCACGCCCAAGAGCAGCCACCTATGCACAAAAAGACAAAGACAATGAAAACTCTGGAGGGAGACCTTATTAATAGTAGTGAACCAGTTCGTGAGGTCACTAAGGATGCTCTGGAAGAGTCGATGATGGAGCAGATAATTGTGTTGGGGGCACTCAGAGCACAGTTGCAGGCCTTACAGGTGCGACCCCCAGGAGTGATGACACCACACCTTGCGCAAGGTTTAGACAAAGCTGAGCAAATGGTGCACGCACACAAAATGAACACTTTGGTGTTTCCAGAAGGTGTCATCTTAGTAGAAGCCAAAGGAGACATGAGGTGTTGGGGATTAAATTTGAATACCCTTCCTAGAGAAACGCTATACCAACTGCAAGATGGGGTAACTGTAGAGTTTCGCGCTAGGGAGGGTCGTGCTTTCCAAATCTTGAGTGAGCAATAGGACTAGTTAGAATAGCTCCACCTACTATGTGATAGCATGGTCGCCCAAAACTAGGGATTAGAAGAGCTAGTGGAAGAGGCCTGTAGCAACATTCCGAAGTTGGTCGTGCCAGCAGGACTGCCCACCACAGAAAATATTCATCAACCAGCAGCTAGAGTTTACAGGACCTAAGAGGAGGCCACGAAGGTTCAGTTGGAGCTAAACCTACAGATCACAGAGCTTCGAATGAAGGCACGATCTTCTACAGCCCCAAAAGTTAGACAACAACACCACCGCACCATTCAATCGGGGTTGAAAAAACTAGAACATGTTGCCCATGACTTCATAGGATTGTTGGACCAGTCCCTCATCACCCTCACCTCATTACAAGAGGACCCAACACTACAACAATTAGAGACAGAAGCACAGGAATTACAGCAGGTCTACGACAATGTTCAGGGGACCACGCAGATGGTCATCCTTACCCAGCGATTGGCCAAGATGAGGGAGGCCAAGGCTCTAAAAGAATAAGTGGACACCGCACGCCAGAAATAAGTAGGGCTTAAAGCATGCATCCATCCTTGGCTCGAAGAAGCGTTCATGTTCACTGCCATGATCGAGGAGAAATTGGCCCAGATGTAGGACACATATGCCAAAAGGCAAGAGGGGGCCTCTGACAACGATTCATCAGAGAGTCGTGCACAATTGATATAGCAAGCAACGGAGGAATGTGTGGTAGACAGAGATTGCTGGATGAACTGCGTACAAAGATCACTGCACCAGCCAAGTGACTTGAGATGAGTCACGTTGTTTGTGTTGGAGGCCTATTGGGTAGTAGATCCTCCGCGTCATGGTTTTTGGGGTTAAAGCCCACAATTTTGGGTAGTAGTATTGTAAAGGCTTTGCAAAGTGTGTGGAGCCTCAGTTGTAATAAGTCAAGTCAAAGGGTAGTCCGCCCGAAAAGATTGTAATTTAATATAGAAGGTGTTGGCTTACTCATGGTCCACAGACCATCGAATGTATAAATATAGCGAGGCTCTAGGTGTAGAAGGCGGTTAAGTTTAGATTGGATTTGAAGTGTTATGGATGGTTGACTGTGATATTAACTCTGAGTTTGTAAGTCCAATTTGAGGGTTATAGTAGTAGAAGAGTCTCTACAGCTATGTGTGCAGAGGCCCAGTAGAGTCCGCATCAGTGTGCACAGACCCCTGCAACTATGTGCGTAGGGTAGGAAGTGGATTGAAACTGGAAAAATCATTAATAAAGATAAGTTGGTTTTCGAATATCGCATATATGTTGCTATGTTTCTGTTAAAGTGTTTGTTTACAGTTTATGATTGTGCGCATGCCTATTTATGTTGAATGGTAAAGGAAAGCATTGGGCCCATTTATGTTAATTCAAGATCTATAATACTAATAAAACATACTAAGGGTAAGGGATCTAGACAACACCTCCTCACACTTGGTACAAGGGTTACGCAAAGGTTAGATAACTATTCGAAATAGTACAAGTACAAAAGATCGGTTTGTGAACTCTCTAGACCTCATAAAGACATCCCTAAGGTTCGGAAACCTGGTTCCAGAACCCTCCCATACTACCTTGGGTGAGACCTCTGTCCGCGCTCCATGGACTATTGTCGAAAGGGTTGGTGATTTCAGGATTTGTTTGGATAAAAATATTCTAAACCTGGGTTAGGCCCCATCCATCCAACATTATTGGATAAGCCATCACTATCTTCATGTGTATAGTGACACCTTCTATTCACAACCTATTTTATATTTCCTTTTGCATATTCCTTTCCTTTTTCATATTTATTTATGAGCAAATTTGGCAGCATAGCGGTTGAGTCTATCACACACAAATCATTTGAAAGGTAGCTCACCTCTAAATCTTCCGGAACCCCGTTGAAGCTTCTTGAAAATTTTTACCTCATATTCTTCTTCTAAAATGTGTTCTGATTCATTGTGCTCTTCCTTTTCTTTTCCCTTTCCTGACGCTTTAAAAGCAACTTCTCTCATATCTGATGGACCTCCTTTTCTCATTTCAACTTCAGTTAGGATTCCATGTAGTTGAGTCATAGTAATATTTTGAAGATCATGTTTTTCTTCTACGACAGACACTTTTGACTCAAAGTTAGAAGACAATGATCTCAAAATTTTCTCAACTAAAGTAGCTTCCTTTATCTCTTCACCCAGATTCTTCATACAATTAATAATCTCATATATATGTAAAAGGTAACTAGCAACACTCTCATTACTATGCATATTAAGAGTTTCATACTGAATTTTAAGAGTTTGAATCTTAGCACATTTTACAAGTGTTGTCCTGGATGGAAACTCACTCACAGGTCAGTTCAGTTTTGATGAAACGAAGCCCACAGTGTAACTAGTCCATTCATATGTAACAGGGCATTGGTACAAAAGAACATAAAGATGGAACTAAAGTCTACAAATCAGAATGAAGAAGTTGAAGGTAAAGAATGGTGAAAAGCAGTTTAAGATGCTACACAGGTCCACTTAGTCAAAATAGTGTATACACGCTGGTTCAGAACAAAAACTTTGTATACATATACACAACCTTTCACAAGAAGAAAAGCACGTACATGTTGGAAAATCAAGGAAATTCAAGAAGAGACAATACCAAGGGTGAATACCATGGTATTAGCCCACAATATTGAGTGGAGTAACAACTATTTGATCCCATCCAAGAATACCATAGGTCCTAAGTGGTTTTGGTCTAAGGTATTGAGAAAAGAATAAAACTATATAAGGAGGAGAATATCATAAGGTGATGGTGTGCATGTGAAAATGATTTCTACGGAATACTTCTATCTGAAGTATATTTTATGTTGCAAGGGCTATATTGGTGATTTGATTTGAAATATTTTGTGCACCTTGAATTAAATGTTGGATCAGGATCATAAGACCTAAAATGACTTATCATTGAATGATATGATATTGGTTGGGCCAGATTTGATTGTTTATACCTATTTTATTCTTTAAATGTCATGATATGGGTTTGTCTGAAGACTGGAATAGCAGCAAGTTTATGAAATAAAATTTGCATATCTATACATTTGTTCATCTTAGTAAAAGAACGTGTACACGCAGGTTCTACTCTTCGAACTAGCGTATACAAAAGAAAAGCCTATTCTTCAAGATCTGACTGATCTATTTGATCAGTTATGTTGTTTTACCATTGTTTGTCATTGAAGCCTTCTTAGATATGAATGTAAAATTGAATGCAAAAGTAGTTTGATATCTGATTGATTTATTGTCTAAGTGAGAAGGCTGATCTCTGCTATTGCTTATGTAAGGCTCTATAAATTGAGAGTAGATGTTCAGTATATTGTTGGTTGGTATAGACTTGAATCAGAAGTTTTATGTTTTAATAGTTTTGAAGGTATACGCAGGTTTGATTAAAGGAATAAACATATACACGCAAGTTGGGTTCAGGAAAGTAGCGTATATGTTCTGATGCATGATTTTTGAGGTTGCAATTAGTTCTGAATGATAATGTAGGTTTTTGGGTTCAACACAGTGTTCTAGTGACAATGATCTGACTATTCAGATTAACTAATTATTGGTTAATTTCATCAAAATTTCATACTGGACCCATTAGAACTTTCAAACTGCATCCACTAATAATTAGTTAATCTGAATAGTCAGATCACTATCACTAGAACGTTGTGCTCAACCCATAAACCTACATTATCATTTAGAAGTAGCTGCAACCTAAAAAATCATGCATCAAAACATATACACTACTTTCGTGAACCCAGCCTGTGTGTATACAATACTTCCTTTAATCAAACCTGTGTATACCTTTAAAACCATTAAAAGATAAAACTTATGGATCAAGTCTGTACCAACCAACAATATACTGAAAATTTACAAAGATTTACACAGGAAGTAGCAGAGATCACCCTTCTCAATTATACAATCAATCAATTAGATATCAAACTCCTTATCGATTCAGTTTTACATTCAGATCTCAGAAGACTTCATTAATAGGTAGCAGTGAAACAATAGAAATGATCAGATAGATCAATCAAATATTGAAGAATAGGATTTTCTCTTATATACGCTACTTGGAAGAGTAGAACTTGTGTGTACACACGCTTTTATTGAGATGAACTAGTGTATAAATCTCCAAATATTAACTCACAAATTCATTGCTATTACGAACTTCAGACAAACCCAGATCATGACCTTTAAAGAATAAAGTAGGTGTATACAATCATATCTGGCCTAACCAATATCCCATCATTCAATGATAAGTCATTTCAGGTCTCATGATCTTGATCCAACATTGAATTCAAGGTGCAAAAAATATTTCAGATCAAATCAAAAATATAGCCCTTGCAACATAAAATATAGTTTAGATAGAAGTATTCCTTAGAAACCATTTCACATGCACACCTTGACCTTATGATCTTCTCCTCCTTATATAGTCTTAGGTTTTTCTCAATACGTTGGACCAAAACCACTTAGGACCCATGGTATTCTTGGACGGGATCAAATAGTCATTACTCTACTTAATATTTTGGGCTAATACCATGGTATTGACCCCTGGTATTGTCTCCTCTTGAATTTCCTTGATTTTCCAACAGTACACACTTTTCTTCTTGTGAAAGTGTGTGTATATGTACGCGCGATTTTTTTTCTATGAATCAGTGTGTATATATTGTTTTCACTAAGTGGATCTGAATATAAATCATAAACTTCTTTTCACCATTCTTTACCTTCAACTTCTTCATTCTGATTCATAGAATTTAGTTCCATATTCCTATTCTTCTGTACCAATGCCCTGTTACATATGAATGGACCAATTACACTGTGGGTTGCTTTTTATCAAATATTAACTGACCTATGAGTTAGTTTCCATCGAGGAAAACACTTGTATCATAATGCCAACAACTTTCTTGTTGATGGCTGAGACTTTGCAATGCGTAGTTCAGGAAGGCTGGATGAGTATAGGTTTCTTGGTTGAGAAGATTTCCAGATTTGATTAAGTATTGGAATCATGAATTTATATGTGAAAAATAACAATACTTGACTATGATCACACACTTAGAATATTTTATGACACAACATATATCACCTATAAAATATGAACACCATACTTCCCTTAGTGCAACAACTTTGTGATGACTTATGCCAAGTGCGACACCAAAGATACACTTTGCGACGACCGTGATGACACTTGTTCGACAATGCTTGAAACTTTGGAAATGAGTGTGACACATGTTTACATGGTAACACCAACTCATTTAAACAAATATAACCCCTTGAAACCACCAAAACTATCTTTTCTACATCGTGTGACACTTGACATGCTAAAACACAACACTTTGATTGTTTTGCGAATGGGTCAAAGACACTTAGAGAAAACACATGTGATAACTATTAATACTTGTGAAAAATGTATGAAAGGTCAAAGTAGGCTCCGAAATTTGGGTTTACGCCAAAATTTTGGAGGTTGTTGTAATAGTGACAAAACTTGGTGGCACACTCATAGAATTCCAACTTCTTTGTCTAGGTTGATTCTTTTGTGCATGGTCTAGTTATTCATGGATTTTTGAGTCATCATGCATATTATTTTGTCTTCCCCACTTACCCCGTGAATAAACATAGTCCCCTCTATCCATTCTTAGTTGAACAAAAGCATAAGATCAGTAATATCACAATGTTTTGAATTAGGAAAGGGTAACATAGTTCATGAGCTTTATAGTTTTAGAGTATAATTTTTCATATCTGATGGTGCTTCATTGCCAGTAGGCCTGGATAGTATCCGAGTGTAGTCACTACAGGAACACAACATTTATTCTCTTCCAACAATCTTGTGTAGTACCCTAGCAAAGTTGCCTACTTCATCTCTCTATGCAGGAATCCTTTCTATTCTTTCACCTTTATTTATATATTTATATAGGGATGTGCATAGGCACTTATTCATCTCATGGGTGGAGGAGGGATCTTGACTTATTGAGAGTAGAAGAGGTTGTTCCTTCGGAGAAGCTTATAGAGACCTCTGATTTTGGTTTTCTCATTTAGATTTTTCCCCTTTTCCTTCTTTACTTTATTGGATAAGCATTAAAAACAATGAAACATAAAGCACTGAGTATGGGCACAAGGTTTCCAAAATAGAAACAGGTATCATGGTTCAATGCAAAAATCTCCTTATGGAAGGATTGTATTTTCCATCAGAACATCACTAACCAAAAGTAATAACCAAAACAGAGAAGGAGGATCTAAGGTTAGCAAAATGTTGTAGTTTCACAAGACTCTTTTCAACTCAGCAACACATTCACACATGACGCTTATTTACATAAATGAAAACAAAAACACAATACCAAACAAAACAAAGAAAAGAGAAAAAAAAACTATGTACATATGGTAGGGAAGATCCCTAAACCATAATTAAAAATATTATTTTAAATCTTGGCCACTAATAGGAAGAGAGTTAATCTTCCCATCTAAAGATTGAAGACAATATGTGTTTTGGTAAAGCTTATCATTCATTGTGAATTACCCAATCCACAAGGATTGGAACTTAGTATGTTTTCCTTTGTCTTTGTGGGCTCTGTCCCACTTCAAGACTAAGTCACCCACACTGAATTCATTTTTCCCTGCAAAATTATTGTCAAGCCACCTCTTCATACAAATATGGTGAAGAGAAATTTCTTTTTAGCTTTCTGTCTTTCTTCCTACAGCTTGTGGAGGGTGTCTATCCTACTCTAAACCAATAACCATGGCTTTCCATGGGATTCTTATGAAATTTGAAGGATAGGAAAATAGATTTTCAGGGCTAGGATGGCTTCTTTTCCATACACTAGGATGTAGGGGGATGTATTCAGAGAAGCCTTAGGCATGAATCAGTCAGCCCATAGGGAATTCACCAAGGAGTGACAATTCATTTTTTCAGAGAAAACTATCTTCTTAGTGATGCTGATAAGGTTTTTATTAGTTGACTTAGCAAGACCATTTCCCCGCAAGTAGTAATTAGATGAATGTTTCAATTAAATACCATTTTCCAATGAAAAATCATATAATCTTAACGATGAAAAGTACGTTGCATTGTAAAAAAAATTGAACTCAGAACGTCAAACCTGAAGATGATATTCTTCTTGAGGAAGTTGATGACTTCCAGATCATTCACTTACTTGAGTGGAACTACCTTTGTCCACTACGTGAAGGAATTTGTGGTAGTGAGAATATACCAGTGCTGCTTCAATGGGTGCGGAAAAATCTCACCAATGACACATAAACCCCATTGTTGAAATGGTTCTTCCACAATGATAGGTTGCAATGGGGCAGATGGCTTCTTTCCTCGGTCGACACACTTCTAACAGACCCGACACTTGTGAGAATATGCATGAGAATATTTCAATAATGTTGGACAATAAAAAATAATCCACATGACTTTTTCACTGTAGTGTCACCCACGAAGTTCGCCCTGACTGGTCCATCATGGAGGTCATGTAACACCTTTTCTGAATCATGTGCTTCCAAGAATATGAGCAATACTATGTTATAGTGCTTTGTGAAAATCACCCAATGCACCAAATGGTAAGATAAATATTTTAATCTAACTACACTCTTCTGTCATGCAGATAAGTGAGAAGGAAAATTTCCATGCTCAAGATATTGGTGCACATCTTCGTACCAAGAGTTTGAAATAGTAGTGGGGGAAACTGGCTCAAGATTGCACATCTTGATTTCCTTCTCCTATCTAGGTGGATCATCTTCTATTGCATTCACCACTTTTTCTACTAGTCGACATAGACCTAGGCCCTTAATAGAGTGAACTGGTTTGTATTCTAGATCATACTCTTATAAACCATTCATCTAGTTCGCTCTTGTCTCACCAAACTTTTGTTGGGCAAACAATGATCTGACTATTGGGTGTGGCACAAAGATAATACAATGTATTTTAAAATATAGGGCCAGAAGTGATTCACCTCCTTATAAATTGCATACGCATGTTTATTGATGGGGGGTTTGTTTAGTTTAGGTCCTTGTAGACTAGCACTCTGATGGCTGACTGAACCACTAATACTATGTTCTTCAAAACTTTTGTCTCCAAAAAATTCTTTACCAGACACAATGCTACTGAGTGAGGTTGGAAAATTCAATTTTTGGAGGCCTTTTCAAGGGTATCTTGTCAAGTTTGAGGACTCAACATAAAGTAGAGACATGGGGCTACTTGATCTAGTAACCAAAGTTCAAAATGGGCTCCTAAAAGTTGTTTAAAAAAACAATCCTGAACCGACATGACCCTTCTATAGGGTGGCATGACCTTTTTGTCTTAGGTGTGACCCTTCTGTTGCAGGTGTGACCCATGGCGTGACCTTTTCTGTGTGATGTGCGATCCTTTTACTCCAGGCATGACCCATGGCATGAATTTTCTATGATGGAAGGTTTTTTTTTTCTTGGAGCGATTTCAAGCAAGAAAAAGCATATAAATTTGAGAATTATTTAGATTTATCATTGAGAAAACATGCGATTAGGATAAAGTACTCATAGCACGGAGTAGATTTATAGATCAATCTTGTTTGGATGCAAAATTACTAGAGATACGCAATTTGCAGGATATCAGTCTATAGAATTCCACCATTAAACTATAGCAAAATGATTTTTCATCAATTGAAGCAAACAATTTCTTGACATAAGATGATATCAAATACACCATGGAATTCCACTGAATCAATTATGTAAAGAGAATTCACAATCAGAAAAATTGTTCTGGCCCTTATTGACTTGATCTACATTCAACTTCTCCCAAAAAAATGAGTTTTTTTTCTTTTTAATGCCCCTTCTAAATTTGAAATTCTCAAACAACTTAGTCCCTATTTAATTGGCCTAACACACACCTAAGCTAACAAACTCTATCAATTCACTCCTAATCTAGGCACTCCAATAAATTTTACAAACAAATAATAAATAAGAACATTTAAAAGGTCCAACCCTCTTTAGTACACAATTTTGACTGGTCAGGTCAAAGGTAATTTACCTCATTTGATGCTCCCACATGAGACTTCTCAGGAAGAAAAGAAGGTTCCATCAAGTCTTCAAGATTCACTTTAGATTTCTTTAACTATACTATTGTCATGCAACTAGCATCTTCAATTTTCAACCTCTTCCATTTGATTAGATATTGATAATATGTTTATCCTCTAGTTTTCTCTGTTACTCACTTCTCCAAGACTACTTCCACTTCTCTCTTTGTTGTCCTTGGCATATTTTCCTCCCAATTTAGATTCTGAAATTCCTCATCTTCAGGTTCATCTTGTGATTCTGCCTTTGTTTCCTTGTATGGAAACAAATATGTGACAAGGATATATTCCAATTCCTTCCAGTAGTTCAATCTCATAAGCATTTGAGGAAAACTTACTTAAAATTCTGCAGGGTCCTACCTTTTTCATTTTTAATTTATTATAAGTCCTTACAGGAAATATTTCTTTCCTTAGGTAAACCATAACTAAATCACCCACTTGGAATTTGTTTTATCTTCTCTTCACATTAGCCCTTTGTTTATACTTCTTACTACTTTCCTATAACCTTTGCTTGACATCTTCTAGCAATTTCTACATTTGTCCTACAAATTCTTCATCATTTGCATTCCTTATCTCTTGCTTCCCCAAATCTCTAAGCTCATATACTCCTCTAGGATGAATTCCAAAAAGATTATGAAATGGGCTCATTCCTGTACTCCTGTTAGGAGTATCATTGTAAGCAAATTCAGCTTGATCAAGTGCTAAATCTCATTGTTTTGGAGGTTTGTAAACCAAGTTCCTTAAAATGTTTCCCAATCTCCTATTCACCACTTTAGTTTGTCCATCCATTTTAGGGTGATAGGCTGAAATAAATTGAGTTTTGTATCTAAATTCTTCCATAGAGTCCTTTAAAAGTGTCCCACGAACTTGGTATCTCTGTTTGAAACAATACTTACAGGTAGCCCATGTAACCTTACAATTTCTGAGAAAAACAAATTAGCAATATGAGTTGCATTACTAGTTTTCTTACGAGCAATAAAATGAGCCATTTTCAATATCTATCCACAACAACATAGATAGAGTCATATCCCCTTTGAGTCTTTCGGAAACCCAAAACAAAATCCATGCTGACCGCATCCAAAGACCTGTTCGGTATTGGAAATGACTGATATAATCCAATATTTTGGCTCCTTCCTTTGGCATGTTGACAAATCCTTCATTTCTCAACAAATGTTTTGACATCAGTTTGCATTTTTGGCCAATAATAAAAAGCATTCACTTGAGTGAATGTCTTATCCTGTCCAAAGTGTCTAGACAATCCTCCACTATGCTTTTCTTTAATCAAATTTTTCCTCAAGGAACATTTAGGAATACTCAATTTATTTTTTTTGAATAGCAAACCTCCTTGGATTAGGTAGTCTGACCATTGGCTTCTATTATAAATCATGGGATTTTGAACAACTGCATATATTTCTTTAAAATATGTATCTTCCTTATACATGTGTTATGCAATATTTTGTCACGCCTCTTGCAGTTCCCTATGACATACCCTGAAGTTCTCGAAACATGATCATTATACAATATACTCATCAATGTATGCAACTTAGATCCCTCCTTTAACATTTCCTAGAAATATCTATAGCTTTCCCTGAAGAAATAGCTCATGAAACCCTAAAATCAGAATCATCGCTCTTATGAAGCTCAAAACTGAGATGATCGCATGTTTCACCTTCTTAAGCCAACGATGTCATCACTTTCTCTCTCATACTTTTGATGGTCTCAAAAGGGAAGCTTTCCCAAAGAGGATGAGAAGCTACGTGATCTAGAAGCTTCCATAGTGGCGAGCTGGAGGTGGTTTCATATAGATGAGGTCAAATCCTCCTAATTTGACCTCTTGGTCTCATCCCTATGAGCTACCTCCTTAATATGTGGGCCTAATACTATCTTTGGAGGAGGTCTAGCTCCCTCTCCCAACCTATAAATTTCCCCTCTACCATTCCCAAATGGTTGATCTATGTCCATTTTCACCCCTATGCTAAGCTTCTGCTTAGAGTTTATTCATTTGACTTGGAGAAGGAGTGTTGGAGAGTTTCTTGGCTTGGGCTTGGATTACCACTCAAGGAGATCCCTTCAACATCAAGGCTATGGTTTTAAGCTTCCCATTTATTCTTTAAATAATAATACAATTGTTGGTTCATATTCCCAATATATATGTTCATGTATGTATTTGTTTGGCATTCCTTGATCAGCTAAATAGATTATTATCTTATCTGCTATTGGTTTTGGCATGCTTTGTTGTCTCTTGCTTGTTTGTGTAGGTACATAAGCACTGGAAGAAGTACGAACAAGACCTTGACATAGGTAGTTCGAGGATCTCAACAAAGGAAATCGGATTAGCATCAGAACAAGGTAGGCCTTCTCTCTTCTTCTATCTTTCAATCATAATCTAGGAATATGTCTAGTTGATTGTCCTCCCAAGCTGCTAGACCCACTCATTGGGCCAGAGGGATCATATTTGTCGGTAGATAGTACTAACCTTGTCAACAAAATGGTGACTCCATTGGGGAGCCTATGACCTTTTCCTTCCTCTCCTTCACCTTGTCTTTTGATGAGTTTTGTCAACCGTTGATTTTTAGACTTCATTGTTTGCTTTCCGTAAGTGTCATTGCTTGGTAGATGTTTGAAGATTGTTAACTTGAGTTGTTTTTGAAGATTTTAGATTTATTTGTCCTCTTCTTCGACCATAGCGGATATTATCCTTATAGTCACGATGATATCGCATGTTTTCTAGTCACAGTAGCGATGATAGCTAGTTTACTTCTGACAAGTGCGATGATTTTAGAAACTTAGAAATTTAGGGTTTTCTCTATGATTTTCAGTTTTAGTTGACTTCTCCTTGATATTTACCAGTGTGTTTGTTCATTGACTCTCTCAGTGTCTACTTTCAATTTCTTTTTGACTTGGCTTGAGTGTTCTTGAAGTTTGAGTAGCCTTTTAGGGTTCTAGGTCTTCTAGGTCAACCTTAGTACACTCGTTGGTCTTCTGATAAGAGATTGATTTCCTGCGTTAAAAAGTATTTGTGTGTTCACACCTGCTTGTAGATTAATTTTGGTTCTTGTGCCTTAAGTTATTTTCATTAGTGGATATAGTGAAATTTTCTTAAGATTCATTCGACAAGTGATAGATTACAAATCCATTGTATCCTTGGAATCAAAAGAAAGTGTTTGCTTTGAAGTTGTTTATGTTTCTAACTGAAAGTGAAAGTGCATTTCTTTTCCTAGTTTTTGGAACATTTTGTGTTGCATTCAAATCATTGATGTGAAATTGATTTTCATACTTCTTGGTTTTCTTGCATTCTCTTTCCATTTGCACTAGATTACGTTTGTCACATTTCAAAAAGAGAAGGAAAAAATCATCATTATATCTTAGAGATTTTGCTTTAAGATTTGTTTTGGCATTGCATTTATTTATTATATGAAAGATTAGGTTTCATATTTTTTGCATTTGAAGATGGTCATAGATGCATATTGGATTTGGTTTGATGCATGGTTTGAGTGATTTTCTTCCCTACATAGGTAGCCTTCATCGAAATGAAAGATTTCATTTTGTCATCTAGTTTGCATTTTAGGAAGAAGAAACATCGTTAGGGCCTTGAAATTGAGACATAATTACAAGATCAACTTTAAAATATATCAATTAACCTAAGGAGCATTTGAAAAATTAATGATCATATTTAGTGTTCTAGGTTAGGGACGTGTTCCAACATCTTTAAAACTTAACAGCTGTCATTATCTTCGGCATTAGATAGCTCTAGCACAAATTTGTGATCCCCATCATGTCACGTATATAAAGGGAGACTCCTCTAGGTTGCAATCCTTTATCGATAGGAAGCGAAGTCTACCACCCTGTAAACATGATACACCGAACACAACATTCAGGGAGATTGCCTACATGTACATCAAGTCCTTGGTCAATTTATTAGTTGAGGTGTATATTGCAGTTCATGGTTACTTGGTACTCCTTTTACCTAGATTCACCTGAGCAGTCATTTGATATTTTATGAGTCTTTAAATTTGAAAAGATCATAAAGCAGCTTGTCCTTTAATGATCGTAAAACCATTGAAAGTGAATAGAATCATATTTTTTCCCTTTTCTCGACTCTTAAAAGATGAAAAGGCAATGCTTTTGTTTCTAAAATATAACTGCCCACAATAAACATGTCATCCCAAGCAGTTCCTTCTTAGACCAAATTGAGTAATTTATTGTTAATTTCAAGATTGTTAATGCCTTAATCAAATTGTTTCCTTTCCTTTTGCTGTTTATGGGATACCATCATGGCTGAACCATTGAGTCCATCTCGTAGTTCCCCTTCCTTATCTGATACTGAGGGGTCCTCCCAAGGAGTTCATCTGGAACTTCCTCAGTCTCTTGAGGATTAAGGTGTTGAACTTGGAATTGTTTTGAGTATCCAACCTTTGTCTTCTCACCAACATCCATCAGATTCCTGGTCACCACAAGAATATGATCTAGATTCCTTTGATAATCCCATCCAGACACCAGAGAGTTTGCAGACTCTAGAAAGTCCACAGAGACTGGTTGTTTATCCACTAAACCCATTGTTCGATCCTGTTGTTATATCTCCACAACGTCTGTACAATCCGTACGATCGGCCTAGTATTACTTTTAAGTTATCTCCTTAGGCATATTCAGTTCTTCGTCACTAGTTATTTCCATATATGGAGTCAGAAGGCAAGATTCCAGTCTCCTCTCTGGGTCATTCAGAAGTTCCTGCTACCGACACTCCTCACGTAAATGATGGGAAGGGATATGAGTTCCCTCTAGAAGGTTTCCCTTTCACGGGAAGAGTCTCATTTCTCACTAATTGTGAGTTAAGTGAGCCCATATTGCTGCATGGTTTTGGGCACTCCTAGTGCCTCGTCATTATATTAGAACCCCATTTGGTCTTCGGGCGCTATGCCTACATCAGGTCTGTTCGTTCAGAACATGACCTCTTGATTGATTATGTAAACTGTAGTCACTTTAGTTCTGGTTCAACCTTCCATTCTTTCTGAACGTGTCTCATCATTGCAACTGACTCTTCCGATTCAACCGATAGTCTCAGGTTAGGTCTCAATAAGTTCTTTTATCCCTCGAGCAAGTGGACAGACTATGCCATCACCTGGGGGGAAAGATCCGAATATTCCTATGATGTCTAGTGGAACCAGTGTGATTGGATTACAAACTCACATGGTTGGAATGAATCAACCCTTTTAAGGTGCTATTCCTAACCTTGTTGGTCCATCTGGGTCAGGTAACAATCAATACAAACAACCGTATGTGGCTCAGGTCCCATTCCAACCGGCTTTTTTTCCATATGGTTCCTAAGCTATGGTAAATCATCTTACATTCCTAAATCTCGACCTTATGTTTAACCTAGTTAATCCACTGTGCTTGGTGGATATGTCCAGATCCAATTCGGGAACTATCAATACCCTCAAAGTATCACCCAAAGAACTATCCACATACCCTTGCACTAATAAGGACAACCTTCGCAGAAGCAATGGCAATCTTTGCAGTAGCAAGGAAAATATTTTTAGTGGCAAGGAAAAGCATTGCAGTAGCAAGGACAACTACTACAACCACAAGGAAGACCTTTTCAACAGTCACAACAAACTTTGTAGACAGACATAGTTTTTTCAGCAGTCCTCCCAACCTTTGTCGTTTCAAAGGCCAACCTCTGTAGCCATAGGGCCAACCTTTACAGCAGCAAAGCTAGCCTTTGTAACAAAAAGGTCAACCCTGGCAGCAACAACCCTTATATTCATATTAGTAAGGTCAAGGTCAATCCCTGCATTAGCAAGCTCAAAATCCTTACATCTAGGGTCAATAGGTTCAACAACCTTATAACCTGTATGCCACGTACAATGCCCATTACTGGCATATGGTAGGGTAGTATCAAACCTACCTAGGACCAAATCCTCCTTATGGGCAAGGTAACCCTCAGTGGGGACAAAATAAAATTCCATATGGACAAAATATGCCACCATGGAGGAAAAATATTTACCAACAAGGATAGACTCTGCAGTTTGGGTCTCCTCAAAGGCCCTAAATGCCATTTAATATGAAATTGCCTTTCTTGGCTACATTTGAGTTGCCCAATGTTTCAAGGCTCACGAATGATTCCATTCTTCATTCTCCATACTGGCCTCTAGTTCCATCGAATATTCCAAGCGATTGCCCCAACTTTGAGGGAAAAGTGAAGGAGGATCCACAAGCCCATGTGATGACATATCACCACTAGTGCTCCTAAAATTCATACATCGATGATTCTATCCATCTATGAATTTTCAGAAGGACTCTCACAGGTGCTACTACCAAGTGGTACATCGAATTGCCTTGAGGTACCTACAGTGACTTCAACTGTCTCACTATGGCCTTTCTCGCTCTTTTGCAGCTGTCAGTTCACTATGAAACTAGCACCCATTTGCTTAGGTCACTAAATCAAGACACCGCGACCCACATCTCTGATCATATCCATGAATGGAGATGCCGACATTGCCTCATCAAGTTTGAGATTGCTTATGAGTTTTTGACATAATGGTTCACAAAATCATTCATCAACAAAATTGCCAAGGACATAGTGTTACACAACATTTCGTCACTATCCCTATACTCATCGTTCCTTGATCCTGGAGGAACTCTAGAATGAACTCCACATGATTTCTGTTCATGAAGAAACCCCTGATTGTGTCCCTCTTCATGAGCAGATCAATTTCCTTTTGCACCATTTCCCCTGAAACTTCTGTTTTTCCTAGTTTACAAGATCGGCGCTAATGGCCCTTGTCTTCCTCGCACCGACCAGAGTGACTAAGATTTGTTCTAGTAGCATCATTCCTGTTATGGAATTTGTTTTAAATTAAGAGCTGAAGCTTCAAGCTCTAGAAGCTTCATAACAGAAGTTTGGTAAATGATTTGGCCATATGGGGTCAACTTCCGATCATCAGGGTCACTAGCCGAATCGGAATCAGTGAAACCAACAAAGAGAGGAGATGCTTCGGCACTGTAATGAATTCCAAACTGAACTGTACCTCGAACATAATGAAGTATTCTTTTAGCTTCTTTCCAATGACTTTCACGTGGGGTTTGCATAAACCGAACAATAAGACCAACAACAAAGGAAAGGTCAGGACGAGTATGGGTTAGATACAAAAGTTTTCCTACAAGTTGACGGTATAAGGTAGCATAAACTTTAGGGGAAGTACAAGTGAC
>APFE031045509.1:60611-75151 GCA_000404065.3 Pinus taeda
AATATGCTTTCTATTACTGTCAAAAGAAACTTTGCATACACCAATATGAGAACTCTGTCTTTTTCATAAAAATCTCCAACCCTTGATACATCAGAGTTTCTCCTATTTATAGAAAAAACTAAGCTATCTTGAGTCTCCTCCTCCAGCATGAGGGGAGCTCGAAAACCTCTAATTAACTACCTTATCCATATTGAAACTAATTTACTAAATACAGAGTTATTGCTTTTAATACAAAAGAGTCCTAGTTCTAATCAAATTCTGCTACCATCTTCTCGTTTGCTTGATTCCCTCCTGATCTCTGACAGCTGTGTTCTTCCTGTAGGAGCTGGACTATATCTTGAGGAGCATTCGTTGTACTGGCTGCTTTGGATTCTGAGTGTGTTGCTGACTCAGCCTTTGATGAAGAAATATCCTCTGTTTTCCCGGTCCCTGTTTTGGTCCATGTTCATTTTTCAACAAAAATGCTTGAAGCTGTATAATGACCTTAATGACCATACCATAACACCATCTGCCTGAATAATCTAGATGCTTTGCGAATACTGCCAGGTGTTGAACTCAAAACCCTGGTAAATCCTACCAGAAACCCTAATTCTGCGGTCATAAAGGTACTTTATGAAACTTGGTAAAGACAAAAGGTTTTACCTTTATGCATTAAGGCTTACATTTGTCAACCTTTAAAGGCTTAAGCAACCATGGTGATTTCCTTTTCATCCTCGAAGCCTTTCTCCACAAAATTTGGTGACCTAATCATCGTTTTCGGATTTTCCCTTAAAAACAGTCACCTACAGCAGTTTCGTAGCGCGCTACGAAACTGCTGTTCTTTGCAAAATCACAGTCTTTAATGAATTTTTTAATTATTTTAGACTGTTACAGCTTCATATTCAGTTCCAAAATTGCTTACTATCCTTTCTTTAATACATGCCTCAAAAACATTAATTAACTTAAGAAAAATGAAAAAACTTGGTGCAACATCAAAATTTAATTCATTTGGTAGCTAACTTGCCTAGCTGAGCCTTCAGCTTTGCAAGTTCACTCTCCATAGCTGCAATCTCAGACACTGTATTTTCTATATTGGCCATCTCCTGGTCAGCTGCTTCCCATTTTTCCTTGGTGGGTGAGGTTTTATTTTTCTTGCTCAAAGGAGCCCTTTCCTTTACCTCTTTCTTTCTGCTCTCCTTTGTTTCTTTGGCCTGAGCTACCTGCTTTCCTTTTTGTTTGGTCTGCTCTCTGGTATAAATTATCCTTTTAGTTTCCTGTACTTTCTCTGCCTTCACTACCTTTTCTGCCTCCTTTGCCTTCTCTATTTTTTCTGTCCTTTCTGCCCTTTCTGGTTTCTCTATCTTAGGCAACGGTTTGGTTTGCTTCGTTGTTACCTTGGCAGTCTCCTCACCCTTTGGTATTTGTTCTGCTGCTTGTGCTTGACCTCTAGTGATTGGCCTTCTGGGCTTAACCGTGAATTCCTTCCCAGCCTCTTCAAATCTTAGCCTTTTTGAGGCTTTGGATTTCTTAGAGCTGTCAGGAGATGACTGTGTTAGGTCTATTGGCACGGGCTCCACCTGTACAGATGTGGCTTGTTCAAAGTCAATTGCTTCTAGTAAATCCTTAAGACTAGCCTTTGACATGGGGCTGTCTTCTACTGCAATTGACTTTCCCTTTTCTTTGCTCAATTGTCTCCTTGTTCTGATCCTGGTTTCCTGTGTTACTTCACTTTGCTTGGATGCAACCTTCTGGTATTTCATTTTCTCCTCGGATGATTTTGGTGTCTCTTTGATGACTACGGGTTTCCCTGATTGCTTTGATTTATGCTTTTGTTTCTTTGGGTCTTTAGCCTGCTTCTTAGGCTCATCCACTGTAGTCTCTTCAACTATTGTTTCCAGTATAGGTTCCTCAACCATTGTAGACTCTTGAGTCTTCCCTTCTTTCTCTCTGTCTGGTAATGGGGTTAGACCGGTTTTACTTTGGAAACCTGACATGAAAATAAATGAGTCCCAATCCCTCCTGATCTTATTCAGGCTATCTAACACCAGTAGCTTGATTAAACCATGATGGAAGAGAGATGTCTCATAATTATCCTTTTTATACTGAACTTTGTCACACATTTTGCCTAGACTCCTAAACAAATAGAAAGGAATATCTATGGACGTCTTTCCTGTGAAATGTAACAGAAGTTTGAAATGGTAGGAGTATACTTTAGTGTACCTTCCCTCACATGTGAGGTACTTCTGAATAGCTGTGAGGAGCAGAGCATAATGCTCTTTAATATAATGCCTGGGTATTGCCTTAGAAAGGTCCTCGTTGACATATTGCTCTTTCAGAAATTCTTTGCATGGAGTTGTATCAAACTTGTAGTTTTTAAACCACTCCTGACCACTCCTTGGGATCTTGGTGACAGCAGAGATAACTTGTGGAGATACAGGGAATTCTAGTAATGCAACTTTAGAATTCAGGCCGCTAAAGTTTAGAGCAAACGCTTTGGTTACCTCTGTGTGTCCGCCTTTAAGTTTCTCACAGAACCTCCAGCAACCCGCTTGTTTGAAAGCTCGAGCAACACCTTCATCCTTAAGCGTGAGGTCAAGTCCCTCTGGTTCAGTTCTGAGACATCTCCCAGATCTATGCTCTCGTTTCTCCATCTTGCTCAGAAAATTTCTTGCACCAAAAACTTAATTAGCAGCTCCAATTTACTCACCAGCTTTTGTTTCGAAATGCAGGCTCGCTTGCAGTAGTATCTTTTTGAATGAGAATTCGGGCGGTTTCCTTGTGTTTTTTCAAACACTCACCATTGAATAGGCACGTTAATGCAGTCATGAATAAACATAATTGCACAACCATACCTCATAAGATTGATTGAAGTAATTGACATGTGTGTGATCCTATCTCTAATGGCGGGATGAATCCTATCATGATCTAGAGAGGACGTCGACTGACACATATGAACGGTTTTTGATGACTCACCTCCCAATATTTGACACTTCAAGGCAATATGCTGCAGAAAATACCCGAATCCCCGATTTCGTAGCGTAGGCAATCATGAAATGACATGCCGCGCTACGCAATGGCTGCTCAGGAATGGTGGAAAATGATTGCGCAGCTAAACTGGCCAATCATATTATGCTACGAAACTGTGCAAAGTCAGAATGATGTAATCAAGACTAGATATGCTATGATAGATGGAAACTAACGGTTTTTTACAAGGACCTACCTCAATACCTTTGGAAAAACTGATTTTAAAGTAATACACCTAAAAACCTTTTGACTTGAACCATTTTTTTTTTTTTTATATGGATCTTTGTACATAGGTGAACTTGTAATCTTAAGTGATAACACCACCCTTGATGGGGCCACCTCACTGTAATGATTACTTGGCAGGGCTATGGTTGGACAGCAAGCTGACCATCGAAAATTACTATTCCCCTACTAGTGCCTACTCTCCATGGAAGGAAATGGTCTTCGTAACACCATTCGGTAGTGAGAGACCGGTGGATACTTTGAAGGTTTCGCGTGGGGGACCTTTAAGGTATCTCATGATGGGTTAGGCAACGGTTAAGTAGCCAATAAAGTGAACTGAGCTCACTCCAAAAAGGTTGTGGCCTTATCGAAGTAAGTAACCGTTTTTAGGCCTAGTTAAACTTTCTTAGGTCCTTTATAGATAAGGTAATAGTGTTATTGATTTTTCGTAGTTTACAGTTTTAACTCTTAGCAGTGTTTACACTCAAGAGTGTTTCATGGCAGGGTTTTTTTTCTTAAGTTTGCATTATTTAATGTTTTCTGAAGGATCAATCCCATCAAGTTTACCATCAAGGTTGACCCAAGGATCAAGGGTTTGGGCCTAAAGTTCACTTAATCTGGCCATCTGGCCTAAAGTTCAGTTAATCTGGCCATCTTGAATAATAGCGAAGTCATGGTGAGAGCATAGAGTGGAATCTGAAGTGTACTAGGTCATAGTGGTAGGAAGAGACTCTACAGCTGAGTGCACAAAGGCCTAGTAGAGTCCGCAACTGAGTGCGCAGACCCCTGTAGCTAAGTGCACAAGGCAGAGTTAGTTTTGTACTTCAGATTGAATGATAACAAAGAGAAGTTTATTTTGTGCATCTATTATGGAATCTTTATGTTGGTGTTATTCATTTCTTTTACACTGTTTATTTACTGTGCGCACTTCATGAATACTCGTATGAATGTTTATATGTGAATTTAATCCAAGTAATCAACTAACAGTGACTAATTAAAGAAGATGTGGGTAATTAACATGGGTCACACTGCGGTTAGAACTGCATGAAGACATTATCACAGTGTGCAGGGTACCCATAGGTGCACGTAGCGTAGTGAGTGCGAAGGTTCGACAGTGTATCAATCACCACATAACAGACATCCCCAGGGTGTGAAACCCTAATTCTAGCACCCTTCCATACTACTTCAGGTGAGAACTCAGTCCGCGCTTTGCAGACTGTTGTCGAAAGGGCCAGTAGTACCAGGATTTTCTTGGCTAAATCACTTTTGAACCTAAGTCAGGCCCCAACCAACAAATGGTTTCATTTCCAGGACCGGGATCTGCATAAGGGATATCTGATGTCATGCCAGTCGAACCCAACAAAGAAGGAAATTGAAGAGTGGTTGGATAAGAAGATTCACGAGTTTGCAACATAGGAAAATAGAAATCCGTAAGTATCTAAGGAAAAGTGGTTGGATCGCTACGTGTATACAAAAATCCATGAGATTTTCTTTGCATCCTTTCCATCTGAGCTATATGAGTGGAACGTGAGGTTAGTCGACAGCTAGGGAAGGTGTAGGCTCAACCAACCCATAGTGTGGACTCTGGAGTTAGTGCATAGACTAGAAAAATCAGAAGATAAGATCGCGAGAGTTGTGGACCATTGGCTCGACCGAATAATAGGGGGATTTATCGCTGTGTTTGTGGTAGACACGACTGTGAGCTACAGTGAGGTGGAGTGACACTTTCTCAAGGGATGGTGAGGTAAGTATATTAAATCTTTGAGCACTTGGATTAAGACATTGTTATGTGAAAAGAGGGTTATGCGAATAAATTAATGTTTGGGACTACATGGAGTGGAAATATCTACATAAGCGGAAGTAGCGAAGAATTAGAAAATAGTCCTTTAATTTCACCCCCACAGGAGAGCGAGGACGAGCTCAAGAAGGTTTCTCCGAAAAGTGCGGTTAGTTTGATAAGACAATAGATTCCGCGGTTACCACCTCCACCCACACTGCCAACCATTTCACCTCCCTCACCTCCATCTCCACCCACTCCACCTCCACCACCTCCACAGTTTAGTATGGCTTGCACGATCAAACTACCAGTGTTTAGAGGAGTAGGGAATGAGGATCCAGACTAATTCTAGTTCATGGTAAGAGCAATATGGGAAGCACAGAGCATCATGGATGACAATATTAAGAAGGCTACATTGGTGAGCATGCTCCAAGATTGCGCATTGACATGTTATATCAAGCACTCTAACGACCACCCAAACACAGGAACAACATAGATCTAGAATGCATTGAACAGAGAATTTAGTAGACCAAAGTCAGAAACACAATCAATCATCGGGTTTAAAGAGATCGCAATGCTCCTGGGCGAGACTCCTTAGGATCTGGATCAATGGCTGAAGAGTATGATCCACGAAGCCAATATGACATTGACAGATGCACAACATCATGCATGGTTTGTAGCATCTTTGACAGCACACTTGAGGACGACGTTGTCACAGCATAAAATTTCTACCCAGGCCGAAGCATTGGAAATGGCAATGAGGTTGCATGAGACCCTGATACAAGACCCTGGTTTGGGAGTTCAAAAAAACCACGTGCAACTATAAAATCTATGTTTGGAAATGTAAATATTGAAGCAGGATAAGGCACCATGGCTAGAGGCATGAGAGGAAGCATGGTGCATAAAATGCAAAGGCCAGGACCATGACAAGGATCACTGTCCAGTGTTGCGAACTACTTGGCAGGAGGAGAGCCAATGCCATTGAGACTGGAGGCGCAGGCAAGGCTGAGTGCAACACCAACTTTATGGTGCATGATCTGTTAGATAGGAGGGAAACATATGATGGAAAATTGTCATCTGCTGCAGAAATATGCACAGACACCCCAACAATTATTTTGTAATTTCTGCAGGTAGGTAGGCCACGATGAGCGCACTTACCACATTTATGAGCTAATGATGGATTAGACCCTAGCCTATAGGATGAAGACTGAAACGCGAGCTATCGACCCAAATGCAGGGATGGCGCATGCTGGATTTCAGGGGTGAGGTCAAGGACGAGGTGGAATGGGACCCAGAAGGGGCTGCAGACAATTAATTTGTTACAATTTTGAAGGACCAGGGCACTATGCCTGCGACTGTACCAACCCGATGAGGATATCCTATGTATTGTGCTCTATTTGATCATGAAACAATAGATTGTCATACGTTGATCACAAAGATGCACGAAAAAGGGGTATTCTAGCCTCCCCCGACTCAGAATATACAAATGATGAGGTTTGAGCCACATGAACAAGACTCGAATGTAAACATGATTCTTAGAAGTGGTACAACCACATGAGAAGATACGAGGAAAAAACTAGAGGAAAGTACATGGGTTTGCAAGGGTCCTACAAAGGAACCCAAGTTTGACTTAGATTGTGCAAAGGAGACATTTATGGAAGCTAAGAAGAGCTTTGCGGAGGCCTCCACTTCAGGTAGTAATGATCAACTAGAGCCAGGAATAGATCCCTCAATGCTCACTACCTTTTTGGAGACATGCATGAAACTGCTGCACAACAACAAGGTGGTTAAGGTACTACAAGAACTGACCACCAGGTTCGCGAGGTCAGGGGAACCGCGTGTCCTCCAGAAATTGGGGAAGCATGCATTGCACACTGGAAGGGAAATGAGGTTGTTTGCATAGATTGGGGAATATGAAATGGATCAGATAATCCTAGATTTGGGTTCAGATGTGAATGTATTACTGAAGCAAACATGGGAAGGCCCATGTTACAATGGTCCCCTATTCAATTATGAATGGAAAATCAACATAAGGTTTTTCCCATGGGAAGGTTTCCAGGGGTAACAATTGATATTGAAGGCGTGAGCACACAGATGGATTTTGAAGTAATAGAGATTGTCGATGACAGCAAGCCCTATCCCACACTGTTAGGAATAGATTCGGCCACTGATATGAGTGGAGTCATCAACCTAAAGAAGCACAAAATGATCTTCAAGAAAAAGTCATTACGCATAGTAGTCTGACTGGACCCAGCAGAAGGAGCGCACTACACTAAACCAGTGCATAATGATGATAACGACGATGATCTTGATTATATTTACAAGAGAACCGTGCGAGACCAGGATTGGGAGAATTCGACTATAGATGGGAGGATCTCATGGGAGCGTGAAAGCTCTGGCACTTTGGATTCAAACGAAGAAGTAGAGTGATGGCAGAATCGGTTGCACGAAGTGACAATGATGAATTGTAACATGATGGTTAGATCATTGCATTGCGTGACAACAGAGGCAAGAGAGCTATCGACATATGATGGATTAACAACAGGATTAATTCCTAAGAAACTTTAAAAGCACAGTACTGGAAAAACAGTGGTTTTATGCGTTGCACTACACAAAACACCTGCATGATGGTGGGGTAAACATCAAGGAAATTTTGAGGAATGGAGCAGATGTAGAAGGATGCTGTGCCTACGATTTGGAAGCCCCTAGCTTTGAACAAAAGTTGGTCAGCAAGGACGGAACAACTTGTGCACCCACCTATCTTAATGGGTACAGACATGTGTTGTGCAGTCCACATAAGCACACACCAACTTCAGGATCAAAAATCGAAACAAGACACAATAGTAGGAGAGGCGATGTGCACCACAAACGTTCCACGTAGAAGCATTCAAGAAGGTATACGGAATCCTGAACAGAGTTCACCAAGTGAGATGAACTGATTGGGACCTGCACGTACCAATGGTCCGATGGGCCTATAGGGCCATCTGAAAAAACCTGACTGCAGAGATGATTCCGAAGCTGAGGAGCAAGGTGGAGACTGTAGTTTTGGAGAAAAGGAATCCTCAAACATTAGCTCCCACAGGTGGGATAGTACGTGAGGACTAGAACGAAGGAATTATATAGTTACATTAGGAGGAACATATGCGGATTCAGGAAGCCATTTGGTGAGGGGACCTTAAACTTTGCGAACACGAAGAAGATCAGGTAAAACTGTGGAAGAAAAGCATGTTAAGGAATGCGGAGATCACAAAATTGGAAAACAAAATCGTGCAAGCATGTCACGATGATAAACTAAGAATGACATGAAAAAATAAGGGCAACCATACTACTGCATTAGAAAAATGTCACTGAGCATTTGTGACTCTGCTATCATGGCTGCGACCGCACCTTACCAGACAAAGTAACCAAGGGAGCGCACCGCATAAGGAAGAACGCGCGGCGCTGACTATCACAAGGATAAATGAGGAGTGCCCATGGACTAGGCTGGAAGGTGATTCGAAGCCTCACACAGGTGGTGCAACCACCTAACTAGTTGTCAGAACCACAGTCTCAGTGCTCTGAGCAATTGAAAGAGAGCGTGGGACTATAAAATAGTCTGTGTGGGAGCTGCGCGATAAGGAGGTTGCGCACAGGATCAATATGTCACAGGGGTTGTGCCCACCCATAGGGGGTTGCACTGCCATGATGGTAGGATGGGAAGTGACTATTGGTGTCACTAATCATGACATGATGTCCAATTTAAGACAACGAGGAGCGGGCAGTGAGCAATTAAGACACGAGGTCAAAACTAGATTTGGGAGAATCTACTGCCAATATAGCATTAATGGGTTGAATGTGGGGGGAGCAGTCGAATTTGAATTCAAAAAGGCCTATAAATCATAGGTGGCTATCCAGCAAACAACCTTTGTTGTTTTTACATTTCAGTTTTTGCACTATCAAGTGGGTATGGACCTTACAAATTTGGAGGCTTCAAGAGTAAGTTCAGTGTTTGAGACATTGTTGAAGGAGACGCAGGACCTCCTCAATAGAATGATGTTGACAACTAAGGAAGTTGCACAGAGCCATACAATGCCAGTGGGGGGTGCACTAGAAATTCCAAAATTGCCCCAGATGCCAAAGCCCAAAAAGGATAGACATGTAGCAGGACCAGTCCACATGTCTCCACGAAATCTACAGTTTGGTAAACTTTCTATCGATGACAAGGGCAAGACTGTTAATCATGAGACAAATGATGAGGAGGAGGACCTCCTGGATTTTGTAGAAGAGAGTACGGTTGAAGAAGAAATGGAGGAAGACATTCAGCTGGTGTGCGCTGCAGAAAAACTGCCCAAGTATGTCACTCTGCAGAAAGGGAAAGCAAAAGTACCCAAGGATTTGGATGCCATTAAGAGCGCACTCCAAACCCCGCTCCTTCCAGATGGAATTCTAATTGAAGGTTCGGTTCTAGGCCACGTACCCACGATGAAATTTGAAGATTGGGACCTCGTGGACAATGAAAATTGCCCACATTTGGAGACTGGAAAACTCATGAAACAGAGCAAGGAGGGGTCTGTTACAATGCTAGAACGGCAGAAATGGCTGTGCGGTGTGGAGGAGGCCGAGCTACACCACATACTATGGATTCCACACTTTCACTAGGCACTGATCATGATCTTTGTCATCTGAAAGCTGCTTTGCCCAGTGCACGATGGGTACTTGTGGTTAGAGGAGCCTATTCCCATCATGGTAGAGTTTATTCACAAGATTTCTCGGCTTCCCTATATGGGAAGGGGCCCCATGGAAATAGCTAGCAAAAGTGGAGATTTGGCACTCGCAAAGGCCATGAAGAAGAAATACAAGTTGGAAAAGAAGCAGAGAGGCTACATAATTAGTAGCATGCAGGACAAAGGGGTATGCATAGCCACCCACCTACTAGCCAGGAAGGTGATAAGAAAATGCCGTAGCAACGAGGTACTAGCAACAGTCATCGCGTTGGCTGAACAATGTGTGGAGGGGGTCTAATTAACCTAGGTTGAATTCCTCTGTGAGGAATTCCTAATCAACTACAAAGAAGCTCAGGAGCAGGGCAAGACCTTCCACTATGCATGGTTGCCCTTGTCTATCTTATTGGTGACAAGGGAACTACCTGAGGATAGTCATTTCCCTCCCCTTGAATAGGACTTGCCATAGGCAGCAGAATACATGTCACTCTGGGTGACGAAGAACACCACGCGAATTCGTGAGACCAATATCTTCTGGGTGCTCATCGTGGTGAGCATCCGAATGTGGATCAACAAAAGGCTGCACCTATCCCCCATAGTGTACAATAATCTACAGAGCTTTGTAGACTTCAAGGCAGATATGCCCAATGTGTATATCAAGGCATGTAAGGATCCGGTGCAAAATTGGACCAAACTTCCTTTCATCATGATTGATGATGCCATTTTCGTTGTGCGTGACACATGGCCACCCAAGTGGCATGCCCCGAATTTGGCAGCGGGTGATAAGACAATGATACAAAAATAGAAGGATGCCACCAAGTTGTTGGCACAACAAAAGCACAATGAGTAGTTAGCTGAGGAGGTAAGGGCTTCCTGTGAGGCAGCAAAGGCCACCGCAGAGTAGACCAAGGCCACCAAAAAAGTAGTAGCAACACCGTAACAGGGGCCACCGTGATGCAGGAGGAAGGAGGTTCAGAGTTGACCATAGGACAGGGGACAGAGGACATGATAGAAGGCATGGACCCCAGCATGAAATATACACAACTGAAATGGCCATGCAATATGGAACAAATAGGCCCATGGAAGAAGACCAAGGCTCCCAAACTGGATGGTGAACCCATTATGCTCATAGAGGGTGACCTATACGACATCAATGACATAGTTCGCGAGGTCACCAAGGAAGCACTTCAAGAAGCAATGATGGAGTAGTAGATTGTGTTGGGGGCCCTCAGGGTGCAACTCCAGGAACTTCAGGTGTGGCCCCCACAAGAGGGAATGGTAATCGCCTACCGTGTCACAGGTACATCTGCAATGGAGCAGTTGCTACGGGTGAAAATAGCTAACACTGTCACACTGCCGGAAGGAGCATTGACAGTAGATAGCACAAAGGATAGAGCCACGGTGTGCCAGATCAAGGGACTTGGCCTAAACTTGGCTACCCTTCAACGAGATATATTATACCAGCTGTAGGATAGAGCGACAACAGAAATTCGTGTTAAGGAAGGATGCGTAATACAAATGCTCAGTGAACAGAGAATCAATATTGAGCAACTTAGTCTACAATGAAATGAAACACTGGCATAGAATCAAGAGTTGGAGCATATAGTAGAGGAAGCATGTCACCACGCTCCAGAGTTAGAAATTGTGACAGACCTACCAATTGGAGTGCGAATTCATAGACTGGCTAGTGTATTCTGCGAGGCAAAGGAGGAAGAAGCGAGGATACATCTGGACCTCAACCTTCAGATTTCCAAACTATGAATAAAGGTAAAGTCACCCACACCCCCGGAAGTTAGGGAATAGCACACTGGCGTTATCTAAAAGGGGTTGGAGGAAACAAGATAGGCAGTGTAGGACTGTACTATGATGTTGGAAGAATTCCTCGCGGTCCTCACTTCCTTACAAGAGGACCCCACCATATAGCACTTGGAAATAGAAGCACGGGAGCTCTAACTGTAGTATGATATTGTGTGTGGAACAGTGCATACAGTTGTCCTGACCCAATGGTTGGTAAAGCTACAACAAGTGAAGGTGTTGAAGGAACAGGTGGATGTCATGCAATAGAAAGAGGAAGTACTTAAAGTGCATGTCCAGCCGTGGATTGATGAGTCCTTCCACATCATTATCGATATCAAAGGAAAGATCGCACAAATGAAGGTGATGTATGCCTCAAAACAAAGATCTGCCTCTGACAGCAAGCAGTTGGTAGAAAGAGTAGAGTAGATCCAGGAGATGACAAAACAGTGTGTTGCGAACCATCGCATAGCATAGGCTCAGTTGGAGGGGCTCTGTGCCAAGATTGCCGCACCAGTAGAGTGACTTGAGACGATTCATGATGATTGTGTTAGGGGCCTGTTGGGCATGGGATCCCCCGTAGCAGGTTTTGGGACTCAAAACCCAAGTTTTGGTCAAAGATGGTGTAGAACTCCATGAAGAATGGGCATGGAGTGCGAATTGTATAATCAAGTCATAGGGTTGTCTGCCCTAAGAATTGTAACTTAATGTAATGTTGTGTCAGCCTAACCATGGTTCGTAGACCATGGGATTGTATAAATAGAGATAGGCTCTAAGTTTAAAGATAGCTAAGCAAAGAATATATAGAATAGAAAAGGCATGGTGAGAGCATAGAGTGGAATTTGAGGTGTACTAGGTCATAGTGGTAGGAAGAGGCTTTGCAGCTGAGTGCGTAGAGGCCTAATAGAGTCCACAGCTGAGTGCGTGGACCCCTACAGCTGAGTGGGCACAAAAAAGTCAGGTCCGTACTTGGGATTGAAAAATAATAAAGAGAAGTTTATTCTATGCATCTGTTTTGGAATCTTTATGTTGATGTTATTTATTACTTTTACACTATTTATTTGCTGCACGCACTTGATGAATACTCGTATGAATTTTTATATGTGAATTTAATCTAAGTAATCAGCTAACAGATGCTAATTAAAGAAGATGTGGGTAATTAACACGGGTCATGCTGTGGCTAGAACTGCGCAAAGACAATATCACAGGGCATGGGGTACCCACAGGTGCGTGTAGCGCAGTGAGTGTGAAGGTTGGACTGTGTATCAATCACCACATATCAAACATCCCCAGGGTGTGGAAACCTGGTTCTAGCACTTTCCCATACTACTTAGGGTGAGACCTCAGTCTGCACTTCATCGACTATTGCCGAAAGGGCTAGTAGTACTGGGATTTTCTTGGCTAAATCACTTTCAAACCTAGGTCAAGCCCCACTAACAAAACACTTTGTTTCCGCAAGGGCAACCTTTTTTGTAGCAAGGGCTCTCCACACAACAGCAAGGGAAAATGATCCTACAGTAAGGTCAACTGCAACAACCACAAGGTCAACCCTTACAATAGTTGCAGAAAATTGTGTAGCAGCAGATGCAATATGCTTTGCACACCTCCCAACCAATGTCCTCACAGAGCCAACCTCTACAGCCCCAAGGACAAATTTTGCAACCACAAGGTCAACCCTTGCAATAAGAAAACCAACCCGGGTAGCAATAACCCTTGTATACATATCAACAAGGTCAACCTTTGCAAGGGCAGGGCCAAGGTCATGTCCTACAACAGCAAGCCCAAAATCCTAATGTCCTAGGTCAGTAGGTCCAAAATCCTTGTAGCCAAGGGCATCAAGTACAAAACCCTAACGCCCTAGGTTACCAGGTTCAAAATCCTTTTCGTCAAGGGTAGACGGTACAAAATCCTTATGTCCAAGGGAAGCAAGTGTATCAACCTTATGGCCAAGGACATTAGGTCCAAAATCTTCTTGTTTAGGGAAAACAGGTTATCACCCGTATGTTCAAGGACAACATTTCCAATATCCATATGTCCAAGGTCAATAGGTTCAACAACCTTTTAACCCGTACGTTTCTTATCACCAACCTATTGTCAGATAGTTCCAAGGTATTCAAGGCCAAAATCCTCCCTATGGTCAAAGGTAACCTGCAATGGGGCTAGCATCAAATGCAATATGGCCAAAATTTGCCACTATGGGGCCAAATCCTTACCAAAAGGGATGGGCTCCTCTATTCGGACTAGCTTATCGATGTCTTATGCCTTTTAACACCCAATTTCCATTCTTGGCCACGCTCGAGTTACCATATGTATCTTGCCTTACAAATGATCCAATCCTTCATTTGCCATACTGGCCTCCAGTGTCGTCCAAGATACCAAGTGATTGTCGAAGGTTCAATGGGAAAGAAAAAAAAGATCCTCTGGCCCATGTGATGACATATCACCTCTGGTACTCATCGAACTCGTACATTAACAATTCCATTCATCTCTGTCTTTTCCAACGAACCCTCATAGGCGCTGTAGCCAAGTGGTACATTGAGCTACCTCAAAGTACTTACCATGACTTTAACTCTTTAGCCATGTCTTTCCTCATGCATTTTCAGCTACCAGTTCGCTATGAAACTTGCACCTATTTGCTCACATCACTTAAGCAAGATACTACAACACACATCTCCGATCAAATCCATGAATGGAGACATAAACATCACCTTCATATTGTTGGGTTGTGTTATATTCTTTCCACATAGTAAACAGGGGGTTTGAGGTGTACCCGTAACACCACTTTATGGGGTCCAGGGCAGCGCCCCGGAAAATTTTGGTTTTGGACCGTATGTTAGGTTGGGCTGACCCACCTATGGTTTTGTGAATGATTTTCGCACATGTTTTTTGGACGCGATGGTTTTCGATTCATGGTTTTTGATGCGATGGTTTTCGGTCCATGGTATTGGATGCTTCGGCATGTATAAATATGTATTGTAAAATTGAAAGGAACATAATGAAAAATCAAGTTGGTAGTCCCGGTTTTGGGATCCAGTGGGAAATCT